>JAGDQP010005013.1:21260-54947 GCA_022664845.1 Lepisma saccharinum | reverse complement strand
AACTTACTCATTTGGAGAGAAAATGTGCACAAAACTAACCCATTTTTGAAACAAAACGTGCAAAAGTATTGCATACTTTCAGAGAAAATGTGCACAGACAGAAAATTTGGACAAAACTAACCAATTTTGAGAGAAAATGTGCACAAATTAACACACTTTTAGAGGAAATTGAAACAAAACTAAGACACGTTCAGATTTAATATGCACCCACGAAGTGTACAAAAAATTAGTTTTATTTTACCCTGTACGTCAAATACGTAACGAATATGTTGCTGTACAAATCTTGGTGCACGTGGAGAGAAAGAGTGTTTATGTTAATATCCTGCGATATATCACACAAGATTGTATCTTTAATTTTGTTGCTATTATGGGTTCTGACAAGTAATTTGCAATTTGCGTTAAAAAAAAAAGATACAAATAGCTTATTTGCGTTTGTAAGGTGACGATATGGCGTTGTGTCAGTACTAATAAAAAACGACAAGAATAAGTTAAGGAAGGGAGGGGAGCCAGAGAAAATAAAAATAATCTTATCACATCGTTCTTATTCTTTCTTTCTTTCACTCTTAGTCCATTAATAGAAAAAAAAACAAGTCTTTCCTCACATATTTCATGCTTTGAAATTCACACTGAAAGAACGTGTCAAAAAGATAAGATTTTGACGCGATTATTAACTCGAGAAAGGAAAGAAAAAAAACGATGGAGAGGAAAATCTAGCGATGCAAAAATAGAAAGTCATTTCATTGAGTAAAGGCAAAAAAAAATCTGTTATCGTTAAGTCTCGTCTTTCTTTCGCCTAGCTTCTGTGTCCGCACGTATAGCTTAATTTGTCATATCTTCCTTGAATTCAAACCCGCTTGTCTTTTGTCTGGACAGCTGTTTTCAAAGCAGGTCTCAGCGTTAACTAATTGTATAGATGCGTGCAGTATGCGATGTATATGCTGTCTTTTTTTTCATATATTATAGTATGTTTGAATCATCGTCTTTGCAGTCAAAACTTCACTTTTTTTTTATTTTGTGTGCTATTTTGAAACTTTTCAAAGGAAGTCTGGGGATTAGTAATATATTTGCATTCAACTTTTTCTTCATTCTCTTTTTTTTTTTTAAAAAAAAACGTGAATAGTTAATGTGGAAACGGTGAAGGAAAAAGAGCAATGACAACCTGGTACAACGAATTTTCCCAGGTGTTGTTTTTATTTAAGAAAGCTGAACGAAATTCCAATATCGTTTCAATCTCAAAACAAAAAATGTTTCAAATATTAACATTTGAATATTCCTTGTGTCATCATTCCAGACAGGGAAGAACATTAAGAACATTTTGTATATTATTTCTAATTTGTAACTTAAAGATTTTTTGTTAGTGAAGAAGGATATCCTTTCGCACTGACATCGAACTGCCTTTGGTAGAGCAGGTAGAGGGTTAGCTTCGCATTCTAGAGGTCCTGGTTTCGTAAAACAAATTCTAAATTTGGTTTTCCAGGATTTTCCCTCAGTTACACCTAGTATATGCTGAGATGGTGACTTATAGACCTTGTCTGACTCCTTCTGCGTCCATTCACCTACCCTATTCTGGTTTGACCTTGGAAATTCACCCTTCCTTTACGAACAACTTCGGCAGAAGTCGTATCAATCAACAGTGGACTAAAATGTATGCTTGCAGTTGAATTTTATTTACAAACAAACACGAGATAATGAGCTACATCAAATTAAAATTTCTTAGTTTGCATGCAAAAAAAAAAAACATAATTTAACTGTACATAAATCATTAGAAAATCGAAATTAACATGTAAACATTAGACAACGGGACACAACCATGAAAACTGATGTCATTCCTACATTAAAAATATTATTAAAACAGGAATATATTTTACACCACGAAGATCTTATTAATACAGATGTATTTTTATTTGTGTATATTTCACACTTTTCGAACTGGTTGGAAAGAGATCTCGCGTGTAGGATAATTGCCGGGATGTTCGCTTATGTACCCACTTCGAATCAAGCATGTTTCCAAAAGTCCGAGTACATTGGAGAAGAAAGTTGGTCAAAGACTGTAAGAGAATAACATGGTTACTTACATAAAGCATGACCTAATATCCTTCGGTCTTTTACTGTAAATACACAGTAAAAAGGTTGTTTTTTTTTCAACTGAGAAAAACGTTAGTCCTTGTGCTCCTCGAGTTGAAATTTTCCTCGAGACATTATCTAATTTACAATAAGAACCTAAACGTTCTTAAATAAGATCACCTATCTTTATTTCCAAACCGATTCTTATCTTAAATTAAACTAGAATGCTGATTGGTATCCTATTCTTGATTAAATTGTTTCTCGGTGCACAAATAATAACCTTCTTCTCAATTTTAAAGAAACTGTTTTTTTACGGTGTAAATTCAATTCAATTCCTTTTGCACTGACAGAGAAGATTGAAATAAAAATGCATAAATCATTCAATAATTTCGCGCATCTTCATACAAAAATATATACAAAACTCTAATCTTAAGTTAGATGAGCATCTATTGTGAGTTCGTTATACCATCAATAAATTTCCTAACCTGTAACAATGTAGGAAGCAAAACAGAATTTGAAGATACTTACGATAGGAATCTTCCAGTGAATATTGTTGTCACTTTTCCGCGGGGTGCTGAACTTTGTCATTCAATTTTATAATAATAATAATAATAATAATGTTGGGATGTTGGGAAACAATATTTTGCAGATATCTATCTATTTTGAATGTTCTATCAAAGTAAAATAGGAAATCTTTTTATAAAGGGACAAAAATTTAAGAACACCCAACATGATCTCAAAATGCCAAATAATCAAACATTCACGAAAGACGTTCTTCTATTCGTAACATGAGTCTTCACTTGTGCTATAACACAAGATTATTACAAATTATCTTCCTGATTAGAAACACTCAAATGAATGTTTTAGAACACTCAGATACACAAGATTGGAATTGATGCAACGATAAACTAAAAGAGAAAATCAGTGGCTGGTAACACTGCCATGTAGTTTCACAGTTCAACGCTAGATTTGATATGAGAGAAAATGGAAAAAGGCGGAAGAGTATTTTGTATTTTGCGTACTAAATTTTCACATCTGTCAAGTCTGTTATTAGCTTCTAACTTAAGTTTTAAAGAAATGTTGGTGAGGTTTCAATTCGTAAGTAGTACTCCGACTTTAAAGAAAAAAAAAAAGATTTTTAAAGACATACTTTTCTTAAACAATTCGTACTAAAAATAAATAAAAAAAAATGTTTTTGCATGACTAAAAAGAAAAGTATGGGGCGCGCTAATTCTAGAAGTTATTGTACTGTATATAAGAGAGCGCTCCATGCTTTTCTTTTTAGTAATGCATAAACACAATTATTGTTTTTACTCTTTTTTAGTACGAATTGTTTAAGAAAAGTATATCTTTAAATATTTTCTTTATTAATTTTTTAACCCAAATTCTAAAGAGTTCTGCAACCAGCCAAAAGCCACATTGTTGCAGGCTCTACTATTTATGGGTAATATTAAAAAAATATTAAAATATATAAATATATTGAAATATATGGATGTAACAATGTAATATTGTATTGTCACCCGACTTCCGTCACTGTGCAAAATTTCAACATTGTATGACGTCGAGAAATGAGCTAAATTAACGTTACAAAATTTGAACACACCACAAACCATTGTAAACTAAAGAAAAACATGTAATAATGTGGCATCTGTCAGCGAAAGTCATTCGGCCGTCCACCAGTAAGCATGGAAACATTCCAGCATGTGTACACCAGTGTCACACGCCATTTTCGTAAATGCGTCATCACAGCCAGCAGAGAATGGAACATCCTGCAGTCGACTATGAGGAAGATTCTGTGCAAATCTTTGTGATTTTATATCTACACAATGCGATTGTTGCAGACCCTGAAACCGGGCGACAAAGGAAAGTCACTTTCTTCCTGTGAAAGTATTCAAAGCCTAGGGAAGCCAATGATTTCATGGAATTATTAGTATGTACTGACGAAGCCTGTCGGGTGGAGTGCACAGACAATGTTAGAATCTGGGGGATAGAAAAACGTAAACCGAGGAACATGTGTGAATGTGTTTTCTTGTTTTATTACCCGTAAAAAAATGTGCAGCCCCTTGTTTTTTCTATGAGGAAACAATGGCGCGGATTTCGAACCTATAAACTTTGCTTCTTCCGCAACTCGAACAAGACATCCCAGATTTCATCTTCCATAGTATGCAGCATCTCCCTCCCCTTCCTCCAACATTTTCACACAGAAGTCGATAGTCAGGTAAATAGACGACTATTAAACAAAACAATGGATTAGACGTACTGGTCGTGCCAATAGTACATTTCTCTCTTAGCCTCCACGTTTCCCGGAACTTGCGCCATGTGAATTTTTTCTCTGGGATATGTTAAAGAAATAGTCTATAATCCACCCTTACTACCCAGAAAACATAATCTGCGATAGGCACCACAGAACCCATAAGGCAGAAACTAGACTACAGGCTCGATATGTGTCGACTGACAGGAAACTACTGTGATATGGAAAACAATGTTGATACAAAATTTTTTGAGTGTATCTTTCCGACGATACCCATTTAAATCTGAATGTTAATAAACGTGACTTACAAAAGTTTCTAAACGGAAAGAGTATTTGAAATAACCCTGTATATAAACTGCATCTCATGTTGAACAATTCATCAAGGTTCATCAGATTTTGCACCAAACAGGTTCACTCACTTAAAGAAATGTTTTCCCACCCTCCTGCGTATGGCATACGAAACATAGGCAATTATCACTATATCTATTTATCTAAGATAGTGTGATTCTCTCTCTCTCTCTCTCTCCATATATTTCACAGCATGATTACGTCAGTTGCTATTTTTGTAGTATATTAAGACTTATTCAGTCTTATTTCCATCAAACCGCAGATGGTACTACGATCTCTATCTTTCACCCAATCTGACTCGATGTTCTCTGGGGTAATTCCATACAGTTCACGTTCTCTTTGACTCCAATATTCTCGGCCTACATTTCGTTCCTCCTTCGAAAACAAATTTGATTTCTTTTTCTTCCTTTTTTTTACTGACCAAATAATGCTCTGGCTTCTGGGTTTAGAAACTTATTGAGCAACTGATGACAGCAGTGGCCAAGTGGGAACAAGAACTGAGTTTTTAAAATACGTTAGCTGCAATATGTATTTCGCTTCATCACTCTTAATAATAATTAATGATGAAACTTCAGTGTTGATTGCTCAAGTACTTATGCTTGATTCATAATTGTTGTCTACAGCCATATTGCCTGGTAACGCTCGCACCCTTAGTGTACTTTATCATGTTTAAGCTTTCGTAACATCTGTACTTTACAACGGCGAGATAATGTCTTGAACTAGGGCCAGGGCTGTTACCTTCCACACATTTATCTTTCATTAATACAGGAAACTTAAAGACTTCCTACGTACACTGAAAAAATAACAGCAATCCTGTTGTATACAACAGAACAAAACTATTACCTGAGTGGTTACAGTTTAAGTAGCGTCCAACGCGGTAACTTTACACATCATTGATTTTTTTAAAGAAATAGTTCCAGTCTAATGTGGACTTTAAATTTGTAATAGGATTACAATTGCAATAAAGCGAGTATATAATAATAAGATTTAAAAATTAGAATACTTTTGACAGCACTGCCTCAGTCTGTAATAAGTGAGTGTACATTTACTCGAAAGTCGAGGTAATTTTAGACCCAGTATGCTTTCCTAATGAAAATGAACAGTTACTTGTATATGAGGAAACTTTACACACACGTTAGTTGATACTCAATGAAAATTTAAAAATATGACCACAAATCAATATGTAAATGTGATTTACAATCAACTGAATTATATTTTAGTAAGGCATAATTTACTACACTTGGAATAACATTGCTAATTAACCCTTGCTTTAAAATGTTTTTTTTTTTTAAATATCATTGAGAGTACATTGTTGAGCGTGTTATCTTAGGTATCAGAAAAATAAGTTCAAAATAATATACAATTGTACACTGATAGTCCCACCCAAGCACAGGGTCTGATTATTATCTATATATAGTCCTGTAGATCCTTACTGAATTGTAGGATGCCTTTACGTAATTTTGTGGGCTCACTTAAAAGCCGAACAATGTCTTCGTTTCGAATTGTAGAGCAGTCTTCCCTCTTGGGCCATGTAAACTGGTATGTCTTAACTCCAGTCATTTTCACATACTTCACAGTAATTTAATCGTCGAACACAGCACCTTCTATGGAGCCCACGAAGTAATGATTTTTTCTGTGAAGCAAATTGCCCAAGAACCCAATGTCAATGAATATACTGATGTGAAACAGAAGGCAGACTCTCCGCATCAATCTCCCTCTGCGAACTGGAGATCTGATTATCTGAAGTTCCAGGAAATACTATCCAGGATCCTCGAAATGTTTCCTAAGAACCAAACAACACCGATGCACTGTGTTGTTACCCCAACCTCAGTAAGGCCAATACAAGTTCCGCCCTATTCAACTGGCAAGCGAAATGTCCAACAACCCAGGTATACACACTGGTTTCATTTATCTTGTAACAGTCCTCAATTGGTAATTCACTTACTATTGACTACATTTGCTTATAGCCCAGTCAGATTAGCCCCATCCATGCCTTCCAAAAATTTGGGGATAGCTGGAAGTGATTTTAATTCACTTGGGACATCCCAAATAACAGTGAATTGAGTTTGTACCATTTTCTGAGTGGAGCTTCAGACGCTATCGCCAAAAACAGCCACGTTATTGCTTTTTTGTTGATTTTTTCAGTTTTGCAGAATTAACTCGAAAACAAAAAGGATTTTAGGGCATAAGCCACAATATATAAAGTTGCGGAGCATCAAATTCTGTATGGAATGAGTATTTAAACATTGAAATTCGAGCAAGATGTATGGTCAAAATCTGAAGTCAAAAATGGGTAAAAGCTACAATTTTGGGATTTTGAAAGGAAATTTGCCATTTTTCGCTTCTCTAACTTTGAAAACAGGCCATTTATCGGTAATCCCTACCAAAGTTGATGTGTACTTCATAAAATATTATTCTGCAATTTTATTGTTGCATATAATGCATATATATTTGTTTAATTTATCATTGAAAGACATGAATTCAAGGAATTCAAAGGAATTCATAGTCACAATAAACTTGGCTTCTGCCTCAGCAACCTGACAGGTGTGTTGTGAGGATCCATGAATGCTGCCACTGTTTTCTGTAGGCTGGTGTTTTTCTCAAATGTTTTGATGAATTTTATGTTTCCTTGTCCAAAAAATGCGGACGTGCTCTCGCAACCACTGAAGGCATGCAGGAATAAAAATAAAATTCTTCTTTGCTTCTTCAGAGAACTTACAATTGCTAGGACTGTACATCAAAGCGTCTTGTCCTTTCCCAGGCTTCAGTAGGAAGATGTTACAGAAGGATTCTGACTGCTTCTGCACAGTCAGAGGAACCAATAGGTCTATGTCCGCCCCCACAATGAAGACAGTTCCAGCCGGTTCAGCGAGATCATCGCGATGCTAACAATCAATGGATCTGCGTCATCAATAGCCTGCTTAACACGAAAAAGTTGAGCTGTCAATTTATCATTGAACATTGATACCAGACGCTTTTTACTCTGGTTGTTTGACAGAAACCGTTCTTGTGACATCGTTACCGTCATAGTCTCATCTAACACAACAGAAGCTGATCATATCTTACAAGCTCTTCGCATTCGTTCTGCTGATTTGATGCTTTGCTGTGTTGGATCCTCAGGATAGCCACCAAACACAACGATAGCATTGGGTCCTGAACGTAGTTCATATACTTGTCAATGATAGACGAAAACTGCTCCTTAGTATGCCACACAAACAGGCGTAAGAGGAATCCTCCATCAATGACGTAGTCTGCATTGCTTGTATGAGTAACGCTGACTGGAATGAACAAATTATACAGAGCTGATTTGCATGTTTTAATCATTCCACTGTCATCGAAAAGGGATAATAGATAAGAGGCTAAGTCAAATGGTAAATTTAACTTCAGCTGTTCTTGTGATTTCATATGGTAAGGAATTCTTCGGAAAATCATATCAGCGTTCATTGGAAGCTGTTCGTCATGGATTGACAGCACAGTTCACTCCTCGCAGTAGCATTATTCGGTTTTTCCTCTGGAATTTCAGTTCCTTGAATTTACTGCCTGCAATGTTTATCATGCTGGATTTCCCAATTTCGTAAGATTCTGGCAGTTCATGCTTTCATCCTCCAGCACTACAGCACTTATACACATGATAGTATCTCCGAGAGGGAATGGACCATGAGAATAAAGCCAGTCACAAAATTTCTGAACATCGATTACGAAATTTCTTTCAAAATTTCTTAAAGATGAGAGACACCGAAAGTTGTCCCTCATCTTTCTAGAATTTGTTGTATCAACGTGTTGACCTGTCGGGGTAAAAGACACACCACATAATTTCTCAATCTGATGTGATACGTCTACAGCAGTTCACATTGTTGCGATCCATCTTGCCATAGTTCCGTCACTAATACCCCGCCCTCGTGACAAGAATCTGCTCTATAATCATACCCTACCATATTCCTGACCAGTATTTTTGTGACCGTCTGATGGTAAAGAAACCTTTGGTAACATATTGCTCATACTCAGTAGGTGTAAGTCGGTTTTCAAGCAACAACATATCTTGTAAATACAGCTGACTCGCTTTTGCGTAATTGGTGGCTACTTACGTGGAAATATGGTAGAATGTCTTTACACTTCAAGGTACAATTGCCATTTACCACTTCTTTAAGCTTCAACAAAGTGTTTAAGAATTGAAACCATCCGAAAATATTGCACCCACAGTTTCGCTGTTGGACCATTTTGCTCGAACTCCTGCAGTTTTCCTTTGCATTTGAGTACAATTGCATCCATGCAGGGTTGATGTGTCTGCAAATTGTCGGTCCTAAAATTGTCAAGAATGGTCAGTACTACTGAGTTCTCCTCTTCCGTCACATATTAAAGATAAAATGTTATTGGACAGAGCAAGTTGAGCCAAAATGTGACCTTACAGCTCTAGAATAGAAATGACAGGACATCATGGAGTTTGTAGATGCTAGTGGGTACGAGACATTACACAAATCTTGCAAACCACTTCCATCCATGACTGTATCCTATGGCACCCATGAACGGCATTCATAGATAGATGGAAGCCCACAAGCCGAACTATCACGGAACCCACATCACTACCCGACTCACAGGAAGCAACAATTTATCTGACTTTTATCTAGAGAGGCTGATCAAAAGTGACAAAGCAGCTCTTTTGGTGTTGTTCTAGACATTTCTGAGCTGCTGTTTTCTGGGCAGGTAAACAGTGTCATAATTTGAGGGTGGAGCCCTAGTGAATGGTAAGGATAATATTCGCGATAAGACGAAACTGGTCAGTCCCCTTCGGTGTGGTTTCTAGAATTCATCGAATGGTATAGTACCGTGTTCTCTCAAGAAGGTTACATTTGTAATATGCCAAACCTTATCAATTGATGCTCTTGGGCTGAAGGATGTCTTCGGAGTGAAACACTAAATACCTCCCATAGCATGGAAGGTGTCGTGACCATCGATTGTGTACATGTTAGGACTATCATTCACCTCCTCCAATAAACAAACCGCTACCACTCTTCAATACGAACAATTTTGTGTTGTGAAGCCCACATCAACTTTGGAAGGAATTATACCAATAAAGGACCGGTTTCCGAAGTCAGAGAAGCAAGGAATGCTAAATTTCATTTCAAAATCTCAAAATTGTAGTTTTACCCATTTTTGACTAAGGATCTTGACCATAAATCTTGCTCGAATTTCAATGTTTATGTACTCATTCTATACAGAATTTCATGCTCCGCGACTTTGTATATAGTGGCTTATGCACTAAAATGCTTTTAAAATTATGCCCTTAAACAGAAGTGTTCTACTTAATGTGTTTAAAATTACTCATTGTGTGTAAAGTTACCCCGTTCCACGATAACTGTTTGTTTACTTTAAAGGTACAGATTGATTTTTGTGAAAGTGGTGTACTTAAATGTAATGAACAATATCATTTTATGTATGAGTTTGTGCTCTCTAGAGACAAAATGTTGTGTTATAAAGACCAACAAGGTTTGTTCTGTTGCCTTTATGGCGTAATCAGGTCCCAGACAAGGAAATATACGGTATAATATACAGGTTGTTTGGTAACTTCGGTGGTTTCTCTGTTATGTGGCAGAATAACTTATTTTGTTGAGGACAATCATATGAAAGGATATTGGAGATATATTCCTGTATCTGAAAGTGCGAAAGCTATTTATTTTCACTTATTGTTATTACTGACTGCGAAATCGACAAATGATAAAAAAATCCGCCCATTTTATTCTATAATAATAAATCGAGGATCTCTTAATTGTGTAAGCGCTTCAGGTGGATGATTTATTTCGCTCGTCAACTTTTAATTGGGAGTCTCGGTTTCGGTTTCTGGCCACAGTACTCTTAATAGGTTGGGTCGCGTCGGGATGAGGTTCGACTTAACTTAAATAGTATGCTGCCCGCAGGGCAGCCGAAGTGGGCTTCTAGCCGTACTTGGCTACTTTCGTCCTTTGCTATTGTTTGATTGTTGAAAGTTTCACTTACAAGGAAGCTGTCTCCGGGGGGACACGAAAATCAGCATTAAACTTCCACAGTGCGTTGATGATGCGTTCAAATGAATGCTCCTGTAGTACTACGTTTCGAAATTTAGCGGAACAAAACTTATTTTTGTTCTGAATGCCTGAAGGGTAGACAACAGTTTATACACGTTTAAGTTAGTCATTTTTCATTCACTTTTACATAAAAGGTTGGCCTGAAGATAATTTAAATGTTAGATTAAAGTTATTGATGAAGTTGACGTGTCAATTAATTGCTCTGATCCCTGCCAAATGCGAATATTATATTAATATAGGGTGACCCAAAGGAAACATCGTGTCTGAAAATTTCTAGAGTTTCCATGAATTTCACAAGACGAATGTTGAGTTGGTACCATAACTAAAGCCTTGCCCGCTAACTTGCCCTCAGGCACGATGTTTGACAGCGGGGTTCGAACTCACGTGCTTCCTCTCCCCAACGCACAATGCTGATATGAAATTTACGGCATTAACGAATTCATCACAGGGGTTGGGTGCTATTGGATCACAAAACATGAGATCGCAAGTTTAAATTCATCACAGTGATGTTTCCAGGAGTTCTTTTATACTAACGATGGCAGTTAACATTAGAGAGTGCAAAATATTACCTTACCTACCAAGTTTGACTTTAAAATATTTGAGAGTTCCAAATGCAATTTCTCGCAAAGTTTTTAAAGAAACTAGCTAAAGATGACATGCTTTTGTAAATAGAACCTAAAAACCATTGGCATGATGTGTCACTTCAATATTGCCATGTTGACATTTAAGAAACTTTTACTTTTTGCCACTAGACCACAATAAAATGGGACAGTATGCAATATTTGAGCACGATGGCACATTATCCCTTAAATTAATAGGGGCGTGTGTCGAGATTTCTCCTGGAAATCAATTGGTTACGAAATTAACGGGATGAGAAGTTTCCTTTGGGTCACCTAATATTTATATAATATTCACATTTGAAAGGGATCAGAGCAATTAGTTAACACGTCAACTTTATCAATAACTTAAATCTAACATTTAAATTATCTTCAGTGCAATCTTTTATATTAAAGCGAATGGGAAATGCCAAACTTCAACATATTGCCTACTTTTCAGGCGTTCAGTGCAAAATTTCGTAAACTTTGAAGTCTTGTAACTCAGGTTCAGCTAAATTTCGAAACTTAATACTACAGGAGTGTTCATTTGAGTACATCATCAATGCACTGTGAAAGTTTAATGCTGATTTTCGTGTCCCACCGGAGACAGTTTCCTTGTTAGAAAGTAATCGACCACTGTGACAGGTCCCACTCTAGTCAAGAAAATGAACCCCAACCCCGACGGTCCAATTATTGCCGCCATCGGCCCGGCGTCGAGGGGTGTGACAGTCGGGGAAAAAGTCGCATTTAAAGTCGGGCCACCGGTGGCCCGACGCCAAATAGGCGCGTTAGGCAAAAAGTCCTGTTGTCAAAGTGGCCTAAAGAACGAAGCTAGGAGTGATCTAACTAGCTTAAACTGATCCTTGCAGTGTACCAATCACACCAGTACATTTTGTGAAAATGGTTGGCAAAAGCGTGGGAAAGTTTTTTTGCCTCCCTTGCCCCGACTATGGGGTTGAGATTTGCTCGGGACTGAGGAAAATGCCGACCTAACAAGGCGGGAATATGACGGTAAGAATAGTCGGGAAGAAGGCGGGCTACCAACTATCGGAGACAGTCAGCAGAAAACAATTTCAATTAAAATCAGTGATAGTCACGATACATGTACAATAGTCATTATAGAGATTAAAAATGAATTGCAAATGTGAGTTAGGATCGTCTGGCTTCACTCGACGCTTCTTTTGAACCCGACTCTACACGGACGGTTGAAATGTGGGCGGCAGTATTTGTATGGGCCGAATTCTGGCCGAGGGCTGTAACTCTAATGTGCAGAGCGTTCTTGTGTTCGAACCCCACAGCAGCCACTGGGATTATTTACTCTTTGAAAATGAACACCTTAAATCATGATGAGAGCAACGGATAAAATCAAACAAACTGTGCGTATACCAATAGACAGCATTCATGCTTTGTTTTGGCCAACTAAACACGTTTTTTATAGCCATATGCGGGCCGTATTAGCTGTGCCGACAGCGGCAAACGTCTGATGCCCGACTGAGACTGTCGGGAAATGGTCAGGCCCACGCCGTCCAAAATGAGCGTTTTTCTGGGAGGTTTTTGCTGCCTTTGGGGTTGTCGGCCCGGCAATAGGGAATCGAGTGCGTCCCGACCCTGACCGGCGTCGACCCAGCGGAGGGCCGACCCTTTTTTCTCCATTAGGACTAGCCCACGCCAAACAATCAGTCAGGCAGTTTGGTAACATGAGTCTTTGTCTGTATGTGAGATGTTTAGATATAGGAAGTTAGCAATGAGGATTTTTGTAGGAAAATGCAGAAAACGGAATAGATGTATATGTTTTTATACTTTTGTTTAGTTCACAGTGGTTCATCGTGTCCTGAAATCTTTCAACGTTAATTTAAGTCATTTCCCGACGTTATATGTACAAATATGAAATTTTGCATAGTGACGTACGTTGGGTGACAATACAATATTCTATTGTTACTTTCATATATTTCCATATATTTTAAAACCATATTTTATTTTTTTGGTAAGAACTTCTTTATCCTAAAATAAATACTAGCCCTCAATGATGTTTCTTTTTGCTGGTTGCACACTTCAGGATTTGAATGACAAGATCAGCATAACACCAAAAAAACTTGAACAAAGATATTTTTTCTTAAACAATTCGCACTAAAAGGGGAAAAAAGTTTATGCCTGACTATAAAACAAGAATGAATGGGGGGCGCCAATTAAAGAATTTATAAAGTGAATTTATTTAGTTATCAGTTTGTTTGTAGAGTGGTGTTCCTCTTGGTGTCTTGTAGTTTTTCCTGTTCTGTTTTAAGAAGAAATCAATTGGTAGTGATTTGAACGTTGTTACTGCTTTTCTATTTTCCACATTCTTTGAGAAGCTCTGAGCCAATACCGCTCATACTTCTGAATTGGTTCTATATTTGTTTTGGAGTTGTGCAATTCATGGCCATAAATGACGATGGGTCTTAATATGGATGAATAATCTGGTTTTAAGTTTAAGAGAAATTTTGGATAGAATGAATGATTTGAGAGATGCGAAAGAGTCCCTTTTTTCTTCTGTCTTGGATGTGTGATCTGAAAGTAAGTCTATGGTCTAATGTAACGACAAGATAATTTGCTGTGGTTGTAGCCTAGGTTGGATTTTGATGTTGTTGATGCTAATTGTATTGTCTTTGTGTTTTCTTGTCCCGTGACCATATGTATATAATATGATTTTTTTTTTCTTGCTGTTCACTATCAACTTCCAGGTTCTGCACCATTTTGTGATATTTTAAAATATATTTTCTGTAAGTTATTTATAGCTGATTTGGTATGTTTAGCATTAAACCAGTACGCAGTGTATCCCAATTGAGTTTGGTTTTGTGGTGAAGTTGGTGTATCGTTAACGTATATCGAGTATAAAATCGAACTCAAAGCTGCGCACTGGGGGATCCTTCTTTGTATAATTATATTGTTTGAGAACTCTTCGCTAATCTATTTTTGCTGGTTCTATTAATTAAACTCATCGAACTCGTAGTCATAATGATAGATCCAGCTCGATCCGATCTATGATCTTATTATAATTTACAACCCGACCCATTTGATAATTGTAGACAGTTGAATAAAGTTGTTCTGAATCTACCCGTCTTTAGGACGTCATTTCCATCTGATAGGAGGTAATGATATACCATCAGCGGTTAACCTAAAAAAACACGGTACTTGTAATTTCAGAGCTGAAAACTTCACCCAAATGATCAGACTCTATGATCGAATCTTGGTCCAATTGATCCGGCGCCCCAATCTTTGTCCGATTTGATCTTCACTTGCTCCTGTAGCGTGAATCAATCCATTGTAATGTTACGATTCTTTGAGAGGCGATTTCATGTATCTTAAATTATATGTAGTGTTCTACGCACACGGAGAAAAATTTTCCTAGGATTTAAGGACGTCACCTCCTTAAATCCGTAGGTTCCCTCCTGCAATAATGAGTTGGCGAGGATAGTATGACGGACGTAGCAAACAGCATTACCGAGCATGTGTACTGTTAACTGCTGTTTGCTCCTGCCTGGCATGCTAATTGCAGACGCCAACTCATGGCGTCATTTTTTTAATGACGTCATGAAGTTATTTGCACTCACATGCCAATACGTAGCCACCGTCCTGCCTGCCTGTAGGGAAACCCAGGTTCGCAATGAGGGCTGCTTCTTACGTACTGGCCGTCCAGCTGTCGTGGTTGTAGGTTCCCTCCTGCCTGGCCGAACGGTCCGTACATCGTGTACACGAGTTACCTCCAGACTGTATAGATGTATCAGACGGAAAGAATGGATGATGCACCTGCATCGGAAGCTCATGCTTTTCCATACGTTGAAATTAATAACTTCATTCTAGAGCATAATGCCCCGAGGAGTAAACTGCAAATATTCGAAATTTAAGTATTTTATTCTTTCATAAACCAGACGTTAAGTCCGATTAATGTTGGTATCTGCATCGATAATCTAACTTCTTATCTTATAAACTATTCTACAATAACTGATTGCGCACATTTGACTTTTAGATATGAACAGTAACATAAATGCATTAAGAAATCTTTAAATTATCACATACGCTAATAATATTAATCGCGTTGCCTTTTGTGTTTGCTTTAAAACAGATCTCCCATGCACAATAATTATAGTTTTAGCTTTTGGTTATAAACAAAACTGTGCTGCCATCTCGCGAGCTACTTGTAATACACCGCAACAACTTGCAACCCATTTAACATTTCGAAACGCACTTAATATTTTCCTGCTAGACTGTGTCTCCTGCTGTACTTGCATGCAAACATTCCCAACATTGATACAAGCAGTGTACATCATTATAGTGTTACCGCAGGCGGCTCCTGCTATTACGTAGGAAAGTACCGTCTGAAATGTATATACTGACTTCTCCTTCTTTCATTCTTGGCAGGAAGTTCCATCCTGCTTTCCTGTGTTCCTATATGACGTCACTTTATTCATTTTACATGTTGGCAGGATATTCCGTCCTGCCAAAAATTGTGGCGTGGAGAAACAACAGGAAGACGTAGGAAACATACGTAATAAAGACTTTTTCCACTTGGCATTACTTATAATGCACTCACCACTAATCGCCAATTTCATTGAACGTGGGTTACTTACGTATTAACGTACGCAACCTACGTAATACTGCAAATGTTACATTTACATTATTGGGAATGTAAGCGTTTTTCTCAGTGTAAAAGTGATTAGTCAAATATTGTATATTTATTATTAACAGAAAGAATCGCTTTAGGCAATCTATTCATTTTTCTAGTTTTTATTTTGGTGAACGTCCTGATTCCTGAACCGTCCTCATCTGGAGTTCGGGACGAAATCTTTCATACTGTCTATTGTAAAGTTGACTCATCCTACCCTTGCCACGTTACGATACGTTTCTGCAGCCGTCCGTTCTAGTTTGTACTCATACAACAAAATTACTTGCAAATTACACTATTCTAACAGTGTTATACAACGTACTGTAACAAGTCCTCTCACACCTGCAGCTATACTTCATCTAGTGTGAAGGCTACCCGTTGCTGTGACGATAAGCGGGTATTACTCATGGTTCTATTGGTTCTGTACAATAGGAGGCAGGCAGGGCTGAATGTGGAGTTTGTGCATATCAGTCATTTATTTCGTCAACAAACAAATATGTGTAATATATGTAATATTAATATACATAGCTATATTCTAATACACATTGATTTCCCCATAAAATAATGTTTCTCAATGAACACTTTTCTTCTTCATCAGTCAATCATATCTAATTTTACATACCAGCCTCCGCTATTTGGACTTTTCTTCCTGACCTAACATTCATTAAATCAGCTTTAGCTTTTTCATTCTCCTTAATTTGACTAATTCATAATTCTTTTATAAAAGCTTTGGTTTTCGTTTTACATTTTGCTTCAAATTAATTATACATTATAACAGAGAAGCAATTTGAAAGCTACATTCATTAAGCCGCCTACAATTTGGAAGCTACTTAGCCACCTACACATATAGATAATAACTTTATGCTACGTGTAGGCCCTAGTTCTTTCTGCTGAACACACAATGGGTTTATTAAAAAAAAAACTTTTTCAGGAAAACTAAAGTAAAATTGTTTCAAGAATATGAGAGAAAGAAAATACTTACCTGGAAGAAATAAATTATAAAATTAATTGTAAGAATCTAATCTTCTCCGCCATGTTTTTTCTTTACATCTCATTAAAGTTGGAACATATGCTTTTAAGACTAAGTAGTTATTACGAATAACTAAATTATTTTCCCCTTGTTTGTGCCAAAAACCATTCAACTGAAAACATTACATTTTTATTTTCTGAAACAAAAAGACAAAAAGGACAAAGTTTATGGAGCGGAAACTCTTTAGCAAGTAAAGGAAGAAATATACAAGGATGCTTTCAATTACAAACAAAAAATATTATTTTCTCTCAAGTTATACATGATAATATTTGATTATTTCATGGGTGACCTCGATGTAGAGTGTTTTCTTACCTTGGAGGTTAACATCAGGAATAATGATTGTTAGTTGAAATATGAGCTTCGATACATCTACATTAAGGACACCCGAAGCTCTAACCTTAACTAACGGACTCAGAAGAAAAAGGATGTAAGTGACATTAAAAAAATGAAACAAAAGTTCGAATTAATTTTCAATACAGTGTTATTTATTATGAAAGTAACACTTTAGAAAATTCCGTACAAGTTTATTGTTTCAGACATACAACAACTTAACATAGAAAGTTATGGTAATATGTCACTCCGGGTAGATACACATCAGCCCACTACCTAACCTGCAGTTAGGCTTATAAAATTAAATAGGGAAAAATATACAATCTTCACACTTCACAAGCTAATCAGTTCATTCTCAGATCGTATCATTACAAAGGTTGTAAGTGCCACGTGTGTTAAGATCACTTGTGATTTTCTCATAAGTAATTGACGGGGACAACGTTAGTGATACGATATTGTAGTTTCTGCCAGAGCTGAAATGGATCACCGGGTCAAGTTTTGGACCGGATCATTTGGTCTAGACTTCAGACCCAGCCTGACCCGGTAACCCGGAGTATAAAGCAGAGTTTTTTTTAGTTATTTCCTTGCGTTTAAACAGTGTTTCTTTCATGGGTGACTAGGAGATGTTCCCCCCAGAGCATGAAACATACGATGTCAAAATTCAGTTAATTGCATTTCCCAGACCTGGTCACGTTTTGGACCGGGTCACCGGATCTCGTATGTTCGGGTCAAACACTCAGGATGCCAATGAATTTGACGGAAGAGGCTGCCTTAGTCATCGATGCCTCTCCTCTCCCTTAATATTCAGTAACTTCCGAAGTTTTTCGCGAACTATTTTGTTGTTCTTTCGTCAGTTTTTCACAGTTTTTTGGTTGGCTCAACAGAATCAATTGGTTTCAATTGGCTAAAAAAGGAAAATAGGTATTCAATTGATGAAATAGCCTATGCACGTTTTGTCAGGTGAGGGATCAGAGTCCAAAACAGGGATGAATGTTTCCACCCTGAACATTTTACTTTTTCTTAGAAGATTTCTTTTACCCATCAATACGTATACTTCTCCTTTGTCCCCGTTTCTTGACATTACTGTAATCTAAATCTGGACAACTACTCTTGTCCTTCAATTCATTTCGCTAAATTTGTTTCTAACATCCTGGACAAACGAATTCAGACACTCCAAAAGCTTCACGGTAAAAAATATGTCCCCTTTTCCGATCGTACTTGCTTTGTTCACTCTTTCAAGAATGCCGTTCCAAAGTGTTATCAGAAATATAACTTCCAGGGTTTCAATTTTCTTGATCAATTCTTCTGCCTCCACGCTAACGTTCAATTCATTATCAATGTCAGCTGATACACAATCCAGTGCGTTTTTTCCCATCTTAACCTTCATCCAGAGCATGAACCGCATCAAAATATGACGGCCATTTCGTGTCAGGCAGGCGCTTGACCACAACATGTTCTTCTTGTAAAGATGATGCCAGATTCCAACGATGTGAAGAAGGCGAGGCTTTTACTACCACCATGTTCAGACTGTATGCAGCAGAGAAAACATAGACAGTGAACTCATTCAGTTGACTGATTCGTATGCTTACAATCCAGTATAATATCCAGACATGTTTGAAGCATTATCATAGGGCTACGTCAGTTTAATAGCAGAATGTCATTTCCATTCAGGGAATATACAAGAGTGTCTGGAAGATTTGAGGTCCGTGAAAAAGGTGGTGATGAACTTGATGTCCACATTCTTTTCAGCATAAATTTATCAATTTTGGACACTATTTGTTAATGAAAAAGTTTTATGTATTAAACAACATGGCCTAGATAGTTCGCTATCAACCAGTTATTAATTAAGTGGTAGTCTTTAGCAGTAGATGGCATTCACATGAGAAATTAAACGAAACAATACGTCATAACAGTCCAACGTTTACCTCGCACGAACTTTCTGTAGTCTACTTGTGCGAACCTCATTCTGAAATCCGAATCATATTGTACTAGTTTTCACTTAACCATTATCATTGCTTGCAAGGAACTCACCTCAATACTTTTTCAAGAATTGAATGAAACATGATCAGATTAAGAAATTTAAACAATACAATGATTCCAAGGAATATTTAGATTAGCATGCCCCCCCCCCCCCTCTATGATCGTGTCGGGTTGGAGGTCCTTGGTGATTGCCCTTTGTGCCCTGCAGGCGAGTGCCCGATTACATTACAAATTTAATGATTATATGAAGGTAGTAGCGGAAATAACGTTTAGTTATTATATGTCCGCTGCGAAGGCCGTTCAGGGCTTCGTAAAGAATATTTCGATGACGATAAAAGAGGCCCCTCTAAAGCCTCGGGCCTGCCTGCTTTGCAGGCTTAATAGGTCCTAATAACGGATTGATGGTGTAGATGGTTGGCCCACAATGTGTATAACTTTTCAAAAAATGTCTGTATAAAAGGATTTAATGATATTAAATAGGTAAATGTTTAATACCATCAAACCCTTTTATCAAGAGTAATTTTGTTATGCCATATCTACTTGGTAACAGTCTAACGTGGAAAGAAATAAACTCTGAGGAAATTAACAATTATTTGATCATGAAGAGATATAGTCTAAAGTTTCAAATTCTCTCATAATATAAATTCAGATTAACTTTATTTTATGGCCGCCAACAAAGCTAAAAATTACAGGAGAAGTACAATGACTATTTTCCAGTTTCCGTGTTGGGACGAGCATATACAGTGAGTGTTAAAACATTATGTACTTAGCGTACGTTGAAAACCTAATCTAACCTCACTTTAGCTAACACGTCTTCGCTCTCTGGATGTTGTTCCCATGTTTTTACTAGCAAAATACGTGACATTCAAAAGAAAGTAACGAGAGTGAACTTCATGTTCGCCAACTATTGAGCCTTATACTATTCTTTCCCTTCCAAATAACTATCACATACACTTCTATAAATAGCTAGCGACAGTTATCAATCAAAAATGTGTTACGAAAAGTCATGTATCATTATTATTTAATTAAAGGTTGAGCTTTACTTTATGGCCGCCACAAAGGTAAAATAGTAGATGAAATATTTGCAAACTCTGTGGAAGCGTTGATTATAATAAGTTTCGAGCCATGGAAGCGTGAAATAAGAGTGTAAAAGCCAAAAGTACGTGGGTTTATTTTGCAGCTTCAACGTTGGGGCCAGCATATGGAAGTGAGAGTTAAACGTCATGTGAACGCGTATAGTGAAAAAAAAATAATATAACCTCACTGTAACTAACCCGTCCTTGCTGACTTGGCATTGTGCAGTGATTTTCGTAGGAAAACACGTGTTTCATAACACGAAGTGACGCCATTAGTAATCATCGTGCCGCGATGATTTTATCTGTTTATTAAGTAGAGTGCACATTTAAAGAAATAATTTCGTAACGTTTTCTAGATTGCTGGTATCTGAGTTTCTTTAAGTTTCTCATTAGAAACTAGACGAGAGGTTAGAGCGCTCGCTTGCTGTGCGCGTGGTTACAGGTTCAAATCCCGTCAGGATACATTGAACGCAGTTGTTCGGTGCCTACTTTACCAAAAGTGTAAGTTCCGCTCTTAGGAGCTCACGACATCGTTTAGGACGTTAATAGCAATTCACACATTCATAAGAAACTACTACGTTCCCATTTAAAGCACGAGAAAAATCCTATCCAAAAAGCTTTTAAAATTCAATTCTATATATATTTGAAACCGACAATATACTTCACCTGCATCTCAACAAACTCAAACAGAAACACGTATCAACTTGAGTGTATGTCCTGAACTATAACCATATCGATTTCTGCCCCAATATGTAATTAGTGAGCTCCTGCGTAGCCTAGTCGGTAGCGCGCTCGACTTCAGTGCGAGCGGTCCCGGGTTCGATTCCCGGTGGGGGCTCAAAAATTTTGGTGTTGACCCAGCATCGTGAGGACAATTGGGGAGCTGTTGTGAATAAATACAGTGGCGATCACAGTGAGAGCTTCGGCTCTTCTCTCCCAACCCGTCTGGTCAGCGTGGGAGTAGTAGACCAATTCCTCCCTTCGGGGAGAGGCCTCATCCACTAGTTGATTGAATATGGCTGTGATTTATTATGTAATTAGTACATCGTGAATTTTTAGAATATATAATGTTTTGTTTTTATTAAATTCTGAAGTTCGTTAAGATATTCATGGTAATATTAATAATCTATAACCTGCAAAACATTATTGTTGTTCTATAAACAGGGATTAACCTAATTAAAGCAAAACAATCAGATCCAGTGAGTCGAAGTACAGTAACTCGACTTTCGACAGAATCGATAAATTACCTTAAAATGCCACGGAATGAAGTCCCTCTACCGCTAAAACATTAAAACTCATCTTTCCTGTGTGAAAAGGGTAAACCAGAGCCGTGCTGAAAGGTACCGTAAAAGTGCGAATCAAACCATGCTGGGCTGACCCACGTTGCGTGTGTAAAAACGCCACTAGTTGATTCTCTAAGAAACTGCCTATAATAGGGTATAAAATTAAAAGGGCCACATCCTTTAAACCAGTGGATTTTCAACCTGGTGCAGGCTTTTGAAATATTAACACAGCACACAAGTAAGTAGTTTTACAGTTAATATGACCCACCTAACTTATTCTAATACCATAAATTAATGAACCTTCAGGGTGGGGGTGGGGGATGGAATCAACATGTACGGTAGTGCATGTAGCAAAGTTCTCCGCGTCACAAAACGTCAGCACTGCCAGAAGCAGGTTATACAGGAACAAGAGATTTTGACGAAATTGGCGATTTCGAGGCCCCGTAGGAAAAAAAGATGTTAAAGATAGGACCCTTGAACTTGCATATTTTAGGCTAACTGACTCATTCACTGACTCACTCTTCAAATTGTTAAGGGTGTTCAGAATAAGCTAGAAACATGAAATTTGGCATGAAGGTGGAGGATAAAAAGTAGGCAAAGGAACAATTCCCACATTTTGAAAAAGTCGCCATCTTTTATTAAAAATGGCCGCCAAACGTAAAATGTCAAAGGATACACAGCCTAAACGGTTGAAGCTAGACAACCGAAATTTTGTATGAAGGTACCTCACCGCTAGTAGGTTAAGAAAATATTACAAAAAGTTGAAAAGTTGCCATCTTGGATATAAAATGACCACCAAAACGAAATTTCCATAGAATACACAGCCTAAACGGCTGGAGCTAGAATAACGAAATTTGGTATGATAGTAGCTACATCATTATTATTTGGTTGGAAAGTATTACAAAATGTCTCCAAAGACGCCATCTTCGATCCAAAATGGCCGCCAAAATGAAATTTCCATAAAATACACAGATTAAACGGCTGGAGCTAGAAAAACGAAATACAGTATGACGGTACATTCTCATTAGTAGGTTACGATAATATTACAAAGTGTCTCCAAAGACACAATCTTGGAACAAAAATGGCGGACCTAAGAATTCATTTCCCCACCGTTTGAGATAGAGATACGAAATTTGGCATAAATGTGTGTTATCAAGAGTAGTTTAGGAAAATATTACATTTTGAAAATGGCAGTCCAAAGACATTTTCCGCAAGGTTCGAGAGAAATGAAATATGATGTGAAGGTGTTCCATCACGACAATATAAGAAAATGTTTAAAATGTCTCCATCTTTAATCTAAAATGGCCGCTCAAAGCCCATTTTCCAAACAACTGAAGCTAAAGAAACGAAATTTGGTATGAAGGTGTCCCATCATTAGTAGGTTACAGGAACGAAGCCACCGGCGGTATGGGGGAAGGTCTGCACCATGGAGGCCAAACCCCGGAGAGTCTAGTTACGACAAAGGGGCGCAGCGAAGCGAGTATACATATATCGTCATCGGAACTGCAATACGCCCTATGTGGAGTTTTTTTTTAACTTTTCATGTTTTGGTACCAGCTTATAGTTCTGTGTATTGTGCATACTGTAAAAAAACTAATGTAGAAACAACTACTTTTTGAGATATAGCAGCTTTTCAGTATCTAAATTGTAT
The DNA here is from genome assembly GCA_022664845.1 of Lepisma saccharinum. Taxonomy (NCBI): domain Eukaryota; kingdom Metazoa; phylum Arthropoda; class Insecta; order Zygentoma; family Lepismatidae; genus Lepisma; species Lepisma saccharinum. Next base: position 31,640 of record JAGDQP010005013.1, on the reverse strand, counting down.
TCCAATTTTTAGTCCAGAAACCGGTTCTTTGTCCTTTGTGAAAAATTCATAGTTTGCCACATAAGGCTATTGCAGTTCCGACAACGATATTATACAAGCAGAAAAAGCTGTGAAATCCAAACAAAAACACCAGAGGTGCAAAAAGTTCAGCCAACTTCTTCTGTGGTGAAATGGAAGATGGATAAGCCAAGTTCCTCGGCAACAACATGTAAGAGGAACACTGGAAGTTGCCGCGAGGTGGCAAGGTTCATGATTTCAAACCATAAGGCTGGTGGCGGGTCTAAACCCACCACGTCCACCACAACCAAATCTATGGCTCGAACATCATGAACCTTTCCACCTCGCGCCATCTTCCAATGTTCCTGCGTGTCCCACAAGGTTTTGCGCGTCACAAAACGTCAGCACTGCCAGAAGCATATTATACAGGAACAAGAGTTTTTGGCGAAATTGGCGATTTCGAGGCCCCGTAAGAAAAAAGATGTTAAAGATAGGAATATGAGCTATCAACATTAAGGATATATGGCAAATATGTGCAGGTGTGCAAACTTTCATATTCGTAGCTTGAAGCATTTTCGAGTTGTGGACCCCTGAAATTGCGTATTTTAGGCTTACTTATTTATACACTCACATTCACTCATATTGTTTAGGGTGTTTGGGATAAGCTAGAAACATGAATTTTTGGCATGAAGGGGGACGATGATAAATAGGTAAAGGGAGAAAATTCAATCGTTTTGAAAAGTCGTCATCTTGTATTTATAATGGCCGCCAAACGTAAAATTTCAAAGATTACACAGCATAAATGGCTGAAGCTAGAAAACAGAAATTTGGTATGAAGGTACATCATCTTTAGTAGGTTAAAGAAATATTACAAAATATAAAAAGGTTGTCGCCTTGAATCCAAAATGGCCTCAAAATGAAATTTCCATAGAATACACAGCCTAAACGGCTGGAATTAGAAAAACAAAATATAGTATGAAGGTACATATGATTAGTAGGTCAGGAAAATATTACAAAATGTCTCCAAAGACACAATCTTGGAACCAACATGGCGGACCTCATAGTCCATTTTCTACATCGTTTGTCCTAGAGATACTACATTTGGCATAAATGTGTATTATCAAGAGAAGTTTAGGAAAATATTACATTTTGAAAAAAGTCAATATTTGAATTCAAAATGGCAGTCCAAAAACCATTTTCCACATCGTTCGAGATAGAGAAATGCAATTTGGTATGAAGGTGTACCATCACGATTAGGTCACGACAATATAAGATAATGTTAAAAATGTCTCCATCTTTAATCCAAAATGGCCGCCCAGAACCCATTTTCCAAACCACAGAAGCTAGAGAAATGAAATTTGATATGAAGGTCAAATCATCACTATTGTAACATCATGAGTAGGTTACAATAAATGGGGCAAACCTCCGGGGGTATGGGGACGATCTGCACCATGGGGGCGCAGTTCCGCGGAGAATCTGGTTGCGATAAAGGGAGCGCAGTCCCCCAAAACTCCACAAGTTGTGGGTGCAGCCCACCACGGGATACTGGAGGCACTGCTCCCAGCGAAGCAAGTATATATATATTATACACTTACAAAAAGCTGAAAAACGAGCAAAAAAAGCACCAGAGGTGCAAAATGTTCAGCCAAGTTCTTCAACCCTAAAATGTGGTGAAATGGAGGACGGATAAGCCAGGTTCCTTGGCGACAGCATGTAAGAGTAACACTGGAACTTGGTGTGAGGTGGCAAGGTTCATTATCTTAAATCCATAAGGTTGGTGGCGGCCCTTAAATCCACCACGCCCACCACCACCAACCTAAGGTTCGAAGTCGAACATTATGAACCTTGCCACCTCGCGCCAAGTTCCAGTGTTCCTCTTACATGCGGTCGCCAAGGAACTTATCTCATCCGTCGTCCATTTCATCACATTTTAGGGCTGAAGAACTTGGCTGAACTTTTTGCACTTCTGGTGTTTTTGCTCGGATTTGAAGAGTTTACTGAAAGAACGCTAGGTAAAGAGTTGGGATTGGAGCCTGTGTTTTAAACAAATAAGTTTCTGAAGGTCAATGTTTGCTAATAGCAATAATTCTAACTAAATTTCGTATGTCCATAGAGCTGACAACACACACAGTCACACTGATTTGACTTGTTAGAACAAATAATAACTTTATAGAATTATGTACTTTTATTATACAATAATATCTGCATTTATAAAATAAATGCCCAAGAGTAATACCACTTTAAACTGAATGATTACGTTGAAAAAAGGTAGTTTAATGAATATCTAAAGGCTGCTGATAACAAGCCAGGAGCTGAAAGGCTTGGTAAATTAATTTAAAAAGTATGAGCGAAAACCATTAAAAAATAATACGATAAATCATGAACTAATGAATACTAGTTAGGGAGGAAGAAAACGATTGGGTTTACATTATTTTGACTAAATATATTGAAAACATTATGAATTTCGTTTTTTTTTTCTGAAATTTGAGTGTAGATAGTAATACGTATATCAAGCTAAATAGTAACGTGCAGTAGTATATCAAGTTAAATATTTGAATCAATGAGATAGATCTGGAAAGCAGGAGACTTGATTTCCGTGATGTTTGATTTCTGAGAAATGCATTTCCGTTACAGAACCTGAATATCGGAAATATGCTGCGAACACTACTTCTCTCTCTTCTCATGCTATCGATTTTATGGGTTTCACCTGTTTGGAATTAATAAGGAGTGCTTCGAACTGTATAGCTGGTTTGGAAAAGCTGAAAAATGGGGGATTTGGTAGATCACTTTAAGGTATGACTTTTTGGTAGCTGCTGATGGTCATAAATTGTTAAGCTGTAATTCATTAAAATGTTCGGGTCGAGAATGCAGAAAAGGTAGCATTTTACATTACATTGTATAGACAGCACACTGCACTGATACCCACAGCCAATTACTATAATATCACAAGTGTTGCCAACTTACCCTAAACTATTGTATTTGTTTCCAAATAGTGTTACGTCAGATTATTACATATTTACTATGAGTGCGTGCTTATAAGGGAGATGCTAATGTGACATCTCAAGAATAAAAAAGATGGTGGAAAATCTAAATGTATGAACAAACTTTCCTTGTATTTATTTTGTGCAGATGTTCTTATTTAAAAGTTGTAGGCCTATGTATTTCCTTCTTTATGGTCTTCAGGCATCTATGGCTCAGGTCGGGATAAGTTATGGGAAAGGAGATAGGGAGTAGGTCAGGATCTAATTTGAAGGTACCATACCGACATTTTCCTGGTGTGACTGAAGAAAACCCTCGGAAAACCTTATAATCAGCTGCTGGTATCGAACGCCAACAGTCTGAAGATTAGCATTACCGTTTTCATTTTCTTCAAATACTTTGCATGTATAAGCAAATAAACACTAATTAGGAACATTTAAATACTAATTTTGGTTTTTATCTTGTGAACATCTGAGGAAATGAACTCCCGGATAAGGTGAAAACTAGAGACGGAATTTTGTTTAAAATTGTACAAAATAAAGGAGACTTTGCAATTCTGATTGAATTTGAACAAAAAGAGCCATCATCGGAAATCTATTTAAACACAAGCGTAACAGATAAACATTGCAATCCAGAAAGATGAAAGACAGAAATAAGAAAAAGGATATATATAGATCACACACAGAACATAAAAGTGAAGGACGTGTGGAAAGTAGATAGTAAAATCACGATGAAGGTATGAAGGAAGGAACGGAACTATTGTACTTTAACGCGTACAGACAATCCCGAACGACCACAAAAACTACATATATTCATACTCCCTCTCTCAGTAGTACATTGCATTAACTTGGAGAGCTAACAGAAAATGTTACGAATGCTGTTTACCTTCACGACCAGAAAAGAACATCGTCTTTATGCTCCTATCACAGCCATTCTGTATTCAAATGAAGATACACGTTGGTAACGTTATTGGCTAACGCTGGGTGAGAGCTCTTTTTATTGAACGTTTCGAAAGGGTAGATAATGTGAAGAGATTTTGCACAGTTTCTAGGAGAAAATGGACAACACAAATGGAATACTGGCAATAATCCGAAAGGAAGTGGATAACGTGCTATGTAGATTAGACCTTAAGGAAACTACATTCCATGCTTTGTTCAAGATATTTGAATACAAACTGACTTCATCTTTTAACTTATGTCCACCGTCTATTCAAAAAAGTATGGGGTAATTATTTCCGGTCAAGGTAACGTATGTCTAGAGTTCGGTTAAGAAAGGTGAGGTAAATATGTCCGGTGGAGTTAACTATGTCCACCGTCCAGTGCAGAAGGATGGGGAAAATACAGTAAAAGCTTAAGATTCCCCTCTCCCTGTGAAAAACCATTAATCCTTAAATTGTGACGTGGATTTTTGTAATGCTACTAGTGATGTGTAGTGTGACAAACCCCAAATATTATTTATTTCCTGGAAATTCATGTTTGTAAAGCAGGCCTTCGAGATGTATCTTGGAGAAAACAATACTATGATGATTGCTTATTTACAATGAATGCACAATAATGATATTCAATAAAACTATTTTAGAAAAGCATACAAATATTTATAACAGCAATATTTTCTTTTTCTGAAATTGTGTAGACATTTCTATAAAACGACACAAATGAAGCCAAATGAGAGTTCGAAAATTGACGTAATAATGCAAATAAGGCGTGTCTACAATATTCAAAAGTGATGTCTAAAAGCAATCGAAACACAAAAATTGCAGGCCTTAAATCAGCGAAGCAGAAAATACTGCATTTTTGGGATACTGCAAATTGGATACGGCATCGGAAATGGGAGCTGGTCTTTCTGTTGTTTTTTTTCTTTTTATGACACTTTGCACATCGCACTTACCTGTCGAGTTTATTGGAATGTTCAACATGTACTCAGAAATTGAATTTGAACTGAATTTAATTTGTAAGACCTTTAGGCAAATTTGGCTCAGGTCGGATGGATGATGATAAGATGAATTTATGGAATGAAGAAAGTAGGAGAAAACGGGAGTACCTCGAGAAAAGCCACGCACACGGTGTTTGTCCACCACAAAGCTCACATGGCACTAGCGGGGTTTAAACTGACGACCCTAACCGCCAGAGGTGAGCGCTCTAACCGTTGTTCTCAGAATGTTAGACATGTTAGACATGTTAACCTTTTTAGGCGGTTCTTTAAAAGACTTGCATTCCAGTATTTACACAACTCCATGCATGTAAATTTCCAGTAATAATACTCACGAGAAAAATAAAAATTTTTGGATTACAAAAATATAATAGAGAATTCTCAGAAAGTTCGTCTGCAATATTTTGATATCGGTAAGGACACACTAGAGAATAGTTCTTTACTGAAGACATCTTAAAATCGAAAATAAACTTGGCTGGTGTAAATAATTGTAAATAGGGCCCGGAGTCTTCCTACTTTATTCCGTACTCGCTAACATCACTATTTTAACAAATATTTTCATTTCCGTCATTTGTGAATCCAATGTGTGGATTCTATAGGTTCCAAAAACGATTAAAACGGGTACAGAACCGCTAAATTAAACATTTAAGAAAATAATAAGAATAAAAGTTGGTATTATACATCAAATTCCTACTGGTAATAGGGAAAATATGCACAAATGTGCATTTGTTTTCAACTTTCTTTCACTGTTGACTGTTTTCTTGCTGCCTAAAGGCCTTAAATAAAATCCAGTCAATTTTTGTTTTTGTTGAGTGTTTAAAAGTGTTGCAGAATTTATGTATCGCAAAGACGGCAATTCCGTGGCGTAGTACCGTACATTGTCTGCGTTAAGAAAGTGCAACTATTTATTTTAACACAGTTTAACAAGGAATGCGACATTAAAAATACATTTTTTTTTTACTGTCATCCAAGAGATTACAGTTTAAGATTTAATGTTAAAAAAAGATCACATACTTCACGTTTGGTATAGAGAGTGCTGCTTTAAGCTTTTGCTTTGTATGGTAATCTTTAACTAAATATTGAGAAACTATGCACTTTGAATGTTGATTTTGTTTTTACATTTTTTCTTTGCTTTCTGTTCACTAAATCATTAACATGTCAAGGAAAATGTGTTTCTAGTTTAAATTGATATGCTATTTATTTCATTTGAGGAATATATAGGTCAGTTTAATTCATGTATGGCAGAGAAATGATAAAATACTAAAATGGGCTAAACCAACATTTTATAAAGGCTAAAACGATATTTATAAAATCCTAAAAATTCGTGACCTAATAAATAATAATAATAACTAAGCCTATGACTTACGAAGCTTGTAAGTTTATCGCCACAGTAACAAACATTCGCCTTCGCCATAGATAACATCAAGTCATGTTTCATCACGAACACCTATTTCTCGAAACTTTCTTCTAATATTGTCATCCCAACAATATCTCAGTCTTCCCAACGGTCGTTTTTCTCATTCGAACTACATGGTCTGCCTATCTTAGACGTCACAATTTCATTACTCTCAAAACACCAGGTGAGTCGTAGAGTCTGTGTAGTTCTCCGTTATGCAGTATCCTCCATTATCGAGTCCTCTCGTCTCTTTTCGACATCTTATTTTCAGACACATGTATTTTAAGCTCATCTGCTAGGGCCGTACTCCAATTTTCGCAACCATAATGTAATATCGCAGAATAACCGTTTTGTTTATTTTCAATTTCAACATTTTTTTAAATGTAAATCGCAAGGTTAGGAGTTTCTGGACTGAATAGAAACATGCATTGATCGATGCTAAGCGACCTTTTATTTCTTCCGTTACCTCGTTCTTACTTGTTACATATGCTCCTAAGTATTGAAATTTGTTTCCTTTCTCTCTGTTATCTCTAATTATATTTCTATTTCCTTTATTCCCTATATTTTGGCTTGTTATCATGTGTTTTGTTTTATCTACATTAACCTGTAGGCCTATCTCATAGCAAGCTTTCACTAAAACATCGGCCTTACTTTGCATTGAAACTATATCGTCCTATTAAATCTGCATTATCTGTGTATACGAACAGTTGATTCAAGCCATTCAATATTAATCGCTGTGCGTGCGCATCGCACAGGGGATAACTTAGTCTTTTTTGTCCTTTTTACATACATATCTTTAATTCACAATGGTTCATCGTGTGCTCAAATCTTGCAACGTTAATTTAACTCACTTTCCGAAGTCATACAATGATTTAATTTTGCACAGCGGGTAAAAATACAATATTCCATTGTTACTTTCTATATATTTATATAGTTTTTAGTATAAACTTCTTTATTCTAAAATAAATGCTGGCTCGTAACGATGTTGCGCTTGACTGATTGCAGAACACTTTAGGATTAAAAAGTATCCGAACACCGAAATTAAACATATTTTTCTTTAAAAAAACAAAATAAGGCAATTCTTATAAAAATGTAAAAGAAATACGTTTTTGCATGATTAAAAAGAAAAGCATTAGGCGCGCCAATTGAAGAAATTATAAAGTAACTGTGTATGAGATCACGCCCCATGCTTTTCTAATTATTCATGCATACACAATGTTATTTTTTACATTTTAGTAGGAAGTGTATTATTTTTTAAGAAAACTATGTTTTTAAAAAAGTTTTTATTATTATTTTATTATTTTTAGAATCACATATTCTAATGCAAATTAAACAGTAGTTGCAACAAAGCATCCCTTTTTTTTCGATCCACTGCGAATCTTGAAACTATCTGACATATTATTACCTATCCGTACTCTGCTTATGAGGTCGCTGACACACATTCTCACTAGCTGATCCACCTTTTTCGGAATTCCAAAAGCCTACCAGGATACTGTATAACGGTTCCCTTTGGATAGAATCATAAGCATTCTTAAAATCCATAAACAGCTGGTTCCATCGTGCTCTCATTTATTCTCTAATATTTGTATCAAGGAAAAAAATCTGATCCAACGTCGATCTATTTTTTTTTAAGCAATCCACATTGGTGCTCTCCAATTGTTTCATCGACGTATACACTTAGGCGTATTATCAGGAAATTACTAAATTCTTATTAACATGTTGGTAGTAACGAGATTCCGCGAAATTATTACAGTCCGATTTATTGTCTTTTTATTTTAATAATCCAGAACTATTATCGACGCTGGCCTGAGCCAACCTTGCCTAAAGACCTTACCAATTAAATTCAAATTCAAAATTATTGAGGTCTTTCATTCCGTTGGAAGCTCCTCCTTTCTCCGTATAGCACTGATCAATTTATGAAGTTGATTGTACAGCACGTTTCAATCTATCTCTAAAGTTGATTGATCTAAGATATTTTATAGTAGCTCAATTTCCCAATTTTCCGGTAGTCAACATCCCGTTGATAATTGACCTCACGAGGATTACTGAAGGCTCAATAACCCCAGAGCATTGCCATTAATTGCACTTGAAATGATCATTATTTTACAACTTCTATGTTTGGTGAGTTAACACCTTGCGTTTGTTAAGCTTTAATATAATGTCTGATAAAAATTGCTGTTTATCAATTTTTTTTTATTTTTTATTTTTTACTTACTTCCTACTAATGTTGTACCTATTTGTACTTGGCACGTACATTTTGTATCAAAGTTCAATGATACCTACAGTTTGAGACAACTGTTTTGGTTTTGTACATACAAAGATATAAGTTATGCATCCGCTATACCCCAATTTGAATATTAGTAGAACAAAAATTGAATCATTTATTTCAGAAACCCGCCATCAGACATAAGTGAAACATGACTGATAGAATGGGTTTCTGAAATAAATGATTCAATTAAGTATTCTCTGTTTGAATATTTTTAGAAACTAAAAGGTTCTTGATTTTTGTTAATAACATTAATAGAAGCTTCTATGCAGCAAAATGGACTCTTTTTCTGACTTTTCCCGGAAAAATTCTTAAAACTCTTAACAGTGTTAACAGTACCACTCTAAAAAACTTTCAAATGTATTAAGAATTTCAATCCGAATGTTCTTTTGGACGCAATTTTGAAAAAAAACAAAAACATGTCTGATGTCATATATTAATAATTAATAATTGTAATATTTGCTGTGAAACACACGATATAGTTCTTTTAGGGACTCTTTCAAACCCTAACGTTTTGAATGCTAACTTTTTATAACTAAAATTTAAACCATAAAAAAACGTTTGGCAAATTTGTCCCCCATCTTGGACAATTGTTTATGATGTTAGTACTAATAATTAACAATAGTAAAAGTTATTCGTTAGCCGTTCAACACTTGCCATCATTCACATCATGAATCCATATAACGCTATTGAAAGCACAACGTAGTTAACCAGAGTTCAGTAGTTAACCTACGTATATCTTGATTATAATTATGTGTCGTCTCCCAAGTGATATTGAAAAACTAAAAAAAAAAAAAAAAAAACGTTTGGGTAATTTTTTATATATAACCCGAAATACATGTGACATAAAATTTTCATATTTTGTACATTGGTACATTAAGGTCCAAGATGTCTTTGTACTAAATATGCCAGTCTTGTGTCACATATATTTCTGTTATATATAAAAGATTGCCTTGAACATTTTTATACGTTAATCTTACTTGTATCTCTTGGGTTCTGCACTCATCATTTATGATTTTCTTTAAATTTATAGAAGTTCAGTTTCATATCTTTGTTTTCCTTATTTGTAGACTTGTCCTTACTGTCTGTAATTCGAGGAAGTATCTGTTTGAAGGTAATAAGTAAATGTTAAATGTGTACAAGTGGTAGAGCAATAATTTGAGGTACCATTTGGAAACTAAAACCCTGAAGTTGCTGTCAGTTTTGTTAGTGATCATTGAAACTTAATTCTTATGTCATGTAGAACAACACCAAAAACTTTTCCCTTAATGACACCAACTGCTTCCCTTTCTTTGTGCGTGTGTTGCCTTTGGCTTTGTTTACTTTGGTCAAGTGTCAATAAATAAATTTCCCAGCTGTTATCATGTTTAGCTCTTAACTTTGTTAATGAGGCCCTACTTGCATTTTCAAGTAAGTGATAATTGCTGTTCCTTAACGATGGTTTCTTCAGATTAACTTCTAAACTGTACAAACTCCAAACAAAATAGAAAAAAAAATAAACACAAGAGAGAGAGAGAGAAAGAGAGAGAGAGAAAGAGAGAGAGAGTAAGTAAGAAGTTAGCAGGGAAAGAAAGAAAGCTCCGAAGCAGATAAGTGTGATGTTGCGACCAGCTGAAGCTGACTGTGCTACTGAACCCTATTGGCTCAGGACCAATGGAGAAGGAAAGAAAACACGGCTGCTGGGATTGGCATAGATCCAATTCATACTGTGAAAGAACACAACATATGGGAGAAATATTGAATATTTGAATATATATATATATATATATATATATATATATATATATATATATATATATATAGAGAGAGAGAG
>JAGDQP010005013.1:574-21160 GCA_022664845.1 Lepisma saccharinum | reverse complement strand
AAGAAAAACAGATTGTGTACCATGATATGGTAAAGGATTTTGCTGGAATTTCTTGTGCGATTTTCATTTATCATTGTTATGGTTACCAGATGTCCTTCTCGGGAAAGGCTTGTCATCCTTTTTAATATTTTCTTACATCCATCCTATTTTTTCTTTAAGAAATTTACTAATATTATTTTTGCCAATGGAATAATAATAATAATAAATTTATGTATTTATTATTATTATTACACAACAAAGTTATGCGTATGAACATATATACGTGACCTCTAGTCGTTGACCCAGAGCGGGTCGTGCGATTTCATCTCAGCGGAAATGGTATAGCATATATTTTTTTTTGATTCAGCATAACATTTAAGCATGATACTCTTAATTATGGATGACCTTAATTGAAAGGAATTACTCGGAACCACTTAATTTTGGATTCAGTATATCCCAATACAAAATATAGACATGGATGCTTAATTATAAGGCATCTAAAGCCCACCATCTTTACAAATGACTGGGAATATTATACATTTTTCTACCTAAATTCAGTGTATTGAGAGCCAATTGCTTAGCAAATACCTTGAATCTAATATTATTCTATTTCAAACCTATTTGATCCTCCGTATTGCATTCACTGATAGTAATTATTTTCGTTACAGAAATATTTATGTTTATTTCACAAGATTTTTGCCTAAATTTTCTGTAATTGTTTGATTTCAATTTTTACTTCACTCATTATTTATCGTTTTGTAAAGAAAAATCCTTTATTTGTGCCTATTTATGCGTATGTAACTGTATTTGAAGCAATAATACAGTAAGGGCCAGTAAAAGTAGGGGCGAGTTTGAAAGTGTGAGAATTACCAAACGTTGTTATTTTGATCAAGTTATTCAGGTGGGGTGGTACAGTATTATATAAAATCATTAATATTAATCATCGACACAATGATTCTGATCGACTCATATATTTCTGTCATATTTTGCTTTACAAACTAACGCAATTGAGTGAATAAAAAGTATACAAGAAGAAATAAAAGAGTTGACTTATTTGAGTTGTCCATGAGTTATTAACAAGCTTGAATTATCCCATCGCCGGGAAAAGGGTGTTCTTTTCGATTCAAAGTGAATGGGCTAACTCATAGTAAGCTGAAACTACGTACTCAGAGTAAGAAATGACAAAAAATTAGTGCCATAACACATGCCCCCTCTTGAATATTTTGTTAAAACTTTTCTTTCAGCTCTGCAAGCTAAGCGACACATTCGGAGGAAATAATGGATGTAATTTTCGGACTCTTTGTTTGTTTAGTAAAATTAATGGGTTACCCCAACCTTCCATTTTTTTTAGCGCAACCTTCCGTTTTTTAGGTGCGACAGACTAGTTCTTGCAGATTGAATTTAATTTCAAGGAACGAAAAATAAAGAGATGCTTCAAACTTCGCGATAAAGAAATTTGACATTAAAAATATACAGAATGTTTAATTGGCCGGTAATACTTTATATGGCTGCCAAAGTATGACCATGGCAGATGAACAACAATTGCTTGTATTAAGAAAATCAGATTTTGAGAAAATCGTACTGGTCAAAGTGTGACGAGATAACTGGAAAATGGCGAAGATTGCATAATAAAGAGCTCAAAAGGCTGTTGTACGATTCACCTGATACTGTAAGAAAAAATAAATCATGTAGCACGGATGGGAAGGAAAACCGTTTATATTCCATCATAGAAGAGATGTTGAAAGAGAACTATTAGAAGAGATATTCGAGAGGTAGGTGTTCTTGATGAAAACTGGCTTGAGTTTACCCTACATAGCATCCAATGGTGAACGTTTGTTACTGCGGTGATGAACTTATGAGTTTCGTAAATCATAGAGTCAGTTAATTACTTAAAGCAGCACACCCTTTAATATCGTTGTACTGAAACCAGAGGCATAAATATTGTTCTTCCAAGCAGTATACTCCGTTATTTGGAGGAAATAATGCATGTACGTACAACGAAGAACATACTATTTATAATGCATAAACATGGCTGTAGACCACATCCTATTCCTAGCTCTTCATAAATTCATAGGTATACAACATCGTTGTTGTAACTTTCATCAAGTAAACACACAAAGCGAATAACTTTGTCAAAGTTTTGTGTCTTCAAAATTCCGTGTTATTTCCCCTTTTAAATGTAAGGTATGAGTTATTCAGTAATAACTTGAGAAAACACATCGAATTCGTCGTTGCACATCTCTTGGGATTGACAAAGTACACAACTGATACGTGATTGAGTTCACACAACTTTAAGTTTTCTTAGTGGAGAAGAGTACATAATAACTACGGCAAATTAAATTTTCTTTAATTTATTAGAAGAGCAACATTCCTCAACCTGAACTTTTAACATCTAACGAAAGTCAATATTATTTGTTACGTCATTTCGCATTCGTATAAGGTTGATTAAAATTGAACTGTAAATTTTAAAAAGGATATTGTTCCACTTTTAGACGAAAATAAATGAAAATATATACGTTATTCTATCGTCAACAAGGAGTATAATGAAGTAAGAATGAAACAAGTCCATGCCATATACACAGAGCTAGTGTGACAAAATATTCACTCACACATACTGTGTAACTGGGACTGTTATCATCAAACAGATCATGCGTTCTATACTGTCATGGGATACGTTAAATGATAGTAAATACAAGAAAATCTGCTAACTCATTCCAAATTTAGCTGGTTAAAAAGTAAAGACATTAATGATTTTAAGAAGTGATGGTCTTCAAGAAAAGTGCTTTTAATGTTGGGGATCAAAATTAAAAAAAAATGACTAACAAACATTTGTCCCCAATATGTCATTACATTCAAGTTAATTTATCATTTTGTTCGTTTCACCTTCAAACTCATCTTCATTAACCTCAAACAACTGTAATTACAGGAATGTATTATTAGCTGAATTAGTAGAACACAGATACGGCGTAGTAGATTTGGTTTCGGAGTCAGTTTCACGCAGATATGGCGCAGTAAAGTTAGTTTCAAAGTTAGTGGTGCACAGATATGGCGCAGTGGAGTTCGTTTCGGAGTAAGTGGCACGCAGATATGACGAAGAGGATTTAGGTCGGAGTTAGTAGCACGCAGATATGGCGAAGTGAAGTAAGTCGGAGTTAGTAGCACACAGATATGGCGAAGAGGATTTTGGTCGGAGTTAGTAGCACGTAGATATGAAGCAGCAGCATCACAAATGACTCTCGTCAGATTACAACAAATAATTATGTGTGACGTTTCGGTTTTAACAATAGCTAAGAAATGGATTTAAACACAGTTATGAGTGAAGAATGCAGGGCATGTAGAAATTTTATGCTCATCTACACGCCAACGCGACTTTCTTGACAATGAAATTCTTACGTGGAAAATCATCTCCATTCTACCCTTCCTCAATCATTGTGTAGATTATATTATGTCGGTAATTATATTGTGTAGATTTATTATAATAGACAATTTACCATGCATTTAATCGACAAAAGTTACTCCTTTTTATTAGGTGTAATAAGCAAAAATGAGAGCTGGTCGCCAACCCAAAACCTTTCCAATGCTCAACCAACTGAGTTAAGGCACCTGTATTGTGTCATACTGCGCAGTTTTCAGAAAGTTCTTCAACTCAAATATATGTTAAGAAGTGGAATTCTACACACTGTAAAAAAGTACACTTTGTACACTTATTGTTCATATTTGGTTTACGTCCTGAGGTTCACTTACTTTCAGATTACATTTCTTCAACATCTAGGACAACACTGAAATCCCGTAGCTCAGCTGGTTAAGCCCCAATAGGTTATCACCGAAATGGTACGAGTTTTTGTCCCTTGTACTGCCAACTTTTTGTACTTCTTTCCGAGGCTACCGGAGCCGTTTATTACTAACTGTTTCCTCTATAAAAAAAAAGAAAAACACATTTCCTCACCTTTAAGTTCATAAAAGTGATAACCAATTTAAAGGTTGAAAAGATGCACCTAAAGTGCATATTTTTTTACAGTGTATGTTATGACTGATTTTGGTACGGTTAGAGGAATACATAATATGGACACTATTTGATTGTGATGTGTTACCTGGTACTTTAATTTGCAGAACATCGGCAAGTCAATTCAGAATCCACAGCTCGTTTGTCGTTTAGGATGGTGAACAAATTTCCTGTGAATTTTCCATCCGATATACCATTATAGTCAATAAGTTCGTGAACTGGACACAGTTTGGTGCTAGTGGTGTACTACAGCTGAGACGTGATGCCCTGGAGGAATCACTGGAAGTTCGTCTCTCGACCCAGCAAGAGGCAGGTATGTGCATAAAGTGTACGTAACAGACGTGCTGTCTCGTTGTGAAAGGAGTTGAATGTGCCGCGGCGGACCTGTAGAATGTCGCAGTATGAACAACGGACAAACATCAAGTTCTGCCAAAAACTAGGAAAATCCGCAACAGAAACGTTGCAAATAATCAGACAAGTGTACGGTGACAACGCCCTGGGCCGCAGTACTGCGTTTAAGTGGCACCAATGTTTTACGGAGGGGAGAAACAGTTTAGAGAATGATGGACGTACTGGTCCGCTAACAACACTCCGAACTGAACGCAAGATCGAAAAGGTTGCAATGGTGGTGCGCGCTAACCGTTCCCTGTCAGTAAACGACATCGCAGCAGCAGTACGGATCAGCCATGGTACGTGTCACAAAATTCTGACGGATGACTTGAACATATCGCGTGTCACCCAGCACAGTGTGCCACGCATTCTGACACAACACCAACGTGAGGAGTGGATGGCCGTTTGCGGTGACCTGATCAGTAGTGCTGACGCTGATGGAGCGTTCCTGAACCGGATAATAACAGCAGATGAAACATGGTGTTTCCTGTAAGCTCCACAACTATAGAGACAATCAGCCACCTGGAAATCGCCATCATCTCCAAAACGCAAAAACCCGAGACAAGACAGGTCATAAGGGAAAGTGATGCTTGAACTGTTTTTCGACTCGCAGGGAATTGTCCACATGGAATTCATCCCACAAGGAGCAACTGTCAACAAGACTCGGTACAAGGAGATCCTTCGCCGCGTACGCGAGTCAATACGTCGTAATCGTCCTCAACTTTGGCGCAGGATGAACTGGATGTTGCTGCACGACAACGCACCTGCATATCTCTGTCGTTGTCCAGGAGGAGCTGGCAAGGCAGCAGATCACCGTTTTGCCACGTCCTTCATACTCACATTATCTCGCACCATGCGATTTCGATCTCTTTCCCCGCTTGAAAGCTAAGTTACTTGGACGTCGCTTTCATTCTCCCGAGGAGATCATCACTGTCACAAAGGATGCCCTACGAGAGATGTCTGCTAACGCCAACATTTTCAAACATGTTTTCAACGGTTCTACGAACGTTGGCAGATGTGCATCGCTGTCAACGGTGACTATTTTGAAGGTCAGTGTGGATCTGTGTAAGTGTCTGTGTCAGTGTATGTGTGTGGACGTTTATGTCGAGCACAGCAACTATGACGGCATCTGGGTTCTACTGGTTGCCTATATTCGAGGTGCCAGTCCACGAATTTATTGACTGTGTACTGGTATATGTCAAATTCTTTAACGTCAATCATAGCACTAGAAACAACACTAATATTCCGTCTTATATTATAGCACACAATGAAGCCTAACCGGAAAAGTATATTTTATGAATCTACCTCAACATGAACTCACCAGTTTTGCTTCCAGAACTTGTATAGAGTAATTTGAAAAAAGAGGGGAGAAACGGAAAGAGAAAGAGATTCTCCGCGTCCAAAAGAGTGGAATAGGGAAAAAATACAAAGAAAATAGAAAGAGAGAGAGAGAGAGAAAAGGAGAGACAGAAACAGAGAAAGGAAATAGAGAAAGAGAGAGAAATTCCCATGGTGCATTGCACCAATTTCCGACCTCTACATATCGATAATAATGCCCACCTTGTCAGTTGCAAACGCGACTCGTAATACTTCCCTAAAAGATTGATGCCTATTAGTGTGGGCACATTTCGAAACTCACAGATGAAGAACAAAATGAAATAATAAAAACCAAACCAAACCAAACGGGGGGAATGATAAAAAGAACACGGAAAACGGAAAATTATCAGGCAGATCAAAACAGAGGGAAATTATACTCGAATTTCACAGGTTTTTTTTGTTTTTTGTTTTGTTTTTTTACCAACGTGAATGTTTTTTAATCGCAGTATCTCGAAGTTCTCAACTCTCCAATAATAAGCTTCACATACACGAAGTTTGTAATTAATCCATTTGATATAGCTTCCTTTCAGATAATTGACAATTAACTCTAAATTATTTCACATACACACATCCATTTCTCTTCTGTTTCTAACCATGCTTGTTTTTTGTTTACAAGCAGAAATAATTACTTCCATTGCAGAGGAGATGATTAAGGCAATTATTAATTTATAAATAAATTAAAATCATTAAATGCGATCTGTAATTGTAATCTCATCTGCTGTTCGGATTAGTAAGTAATGCTTTAGATTTTTTTACTTGATGCCTTCTATCTCATAATATTACTGGCAAATTGAAACTTCTAGATGTGTTCGATGTGTGCTTGGAGTCATTTGTTGTTTCTTTAAAGCAAAAGCTGTATTATAAAATTTAGTTTTGTTAATTCAGCAAAAAAGGTTGTTAATTAGAATTGGTTTTTACTAGAGGAAAGTTAAAATATGTTTTGAACATAATCTCACGATGGAACACATCAATGTGTTAGTGTTAACTTCAATTAGTATATAATTTTCATATAGAATAAAATAAACTTCGGCGTTAATTCGCTTATTTAAATGACATAACAAGTTGACCGACAACAGAAAAATCATAATATACACAGTAAAAAACAAATGACTGTGTTAATTCGCCATTTTTTGGTGTAAAAGGGACGTATTTCTGTTCGAACAGGAATTTTTTGATAAGACTTCTTATGTATATATAAGGCCGCTTTTGTCCGCTAGAGGGCGTTAAAGTTTGGAAAAAGGGGCAGACAGCCGCTGCAATGGCTCCCGCAGTTTCGTTTTGAACAAGCATTTATTAATTTATTACTCAGAATATCTACATGAACATACCTGACAGACAGGCACACAGGATAAAAGACACATCAGGGCAACCTTCAAAAGCACACTCCAAAAATGATACTAATATCACAAAAAAAAAATAATTTCGGGGGTGGGGTCCGGATTCCCCCCTTCCCCTCTATAGACGTCTCGATCCGTAACTTTCAGCAACTTCAAAAGTGTAAAATAAAGTAGCATTTGACACCGTTTCCATGGAGTGTGATTTTGAAGGTTGCCTATTTTGATTCTCCCTTCTGTTTTACTTACTTTGTAGGAAAGCCTCACTCGGACCCGTTCAGTTCGGCCCCACCGTTTCGGCGACGCCATTCTAGTGCCAGAGCTTTACCAAAGAATCACACCAGGGAAACTGTTGTATTAAAAGAAGTATGTAAAAACTTCGTCCATAAGATGCAACAGAAGAACAGATCCAGGGGCTGTGTTCATGGAAGAGATGTAATGAGACGTTCATATTTTAGTAAGCACTTAAAAACCATAATATATTTTGTTTTTCAATTATTTTAATTGTGAAATTGTTTTATTCTGGCGGAAAATGGATTTATTTATTTATTTACAACATAAACAGACTGAGCTATAGCAGGAGGGGGGGGGGAGCAGACTGGGCATATACCCCGGGCGCAGGATTTAGCGGGGCGCTAAACTGAGCAAGTATATTTTACTATAGATATTCAGCTCAGAAACCAAGATCAATATAAAAGGAACTAAATGCATAATGTGTGAAGTGAATGCGTTATCGTAGGACGCACAGAAATACGTGAAGCACTATTAACATAGTTGCTCGAAAACAGATGTTTACTTCGGGCCTCAGTAAATCTTTTCCTCTGACATCAAGGTTTACTTCCAGTTTCATATAAGGAGCCACCATTGGCATCTAAGCGAGCTGAGATTTCCACAACAATAAAAACCTTCTGGAGGAAGAAAAGTATTTTAGGATATATGCATTTTTCTTTCCTTCTACTACACTGGATACTCCTTACGTTAGAGTTTAGGCAAGGATGTAGATAGCTGGTGCACCACACACATAAAACACCTCTAATTGTGGTAGCCATTTATACTCACTGTTCAAAGATCTTAACTTACGCGCACTTACTAATTGAAGCGTTCCACCGAACAACGCTGTATGGCACATTTCAGTGATTTCGAGATAAACGCATTTTTCCGCTCAGAGTAAACTATACTAATCACTGATTTTAAGTAGAGTTAGGTTAGTTTGCTTTAGAAATGGTAAAATAAACTTCCAAGTTAGAGCGGGTTGTGATGATACATCGAAACAACAAGACAGAAGATGAATACTCAACCCAATAGAAATGTAAACAATGACGCTTTCGGTGATCTCATATCACCATCTTCAGTTGTGAACAATTTGAAAAGTTGTGAACACAGGCTATGGAATAAAAATGGATAGGATGAAGGAATAAAAATTACGAAGGGTATTTCACAACACTTCAGATCACTACACTAAAACAACATTTCTATTTCGGTGAGTATTCAGCTCTTATCTTGTTGATTCGGTAAAATATACTTATTTACAATATGAGATATATTACATTTGTGCTTTAGAAAATAATATAATACTTAATGGTGCATATGTGATAGACCAGTTATCTAAACTCATCAACGACGTTTTCATATCTTTTAACATTCAGCAAAGAGCTTCTTCATATAACGTGTGTGCTTATTACCAGTATTCTTCTTTATTTACATTTTTGGTTTAAGACTTGCCACAAAAACAAGTTCTACCATCTGAGCTAGGCCACTCTGTAAACTGTGATTAGTACGAAATAATATACCAAACATGCTACCCTCAGATTATTTGCCAATGAAGTACCTGAGAATTAATTTGGTATTTTATGTTGTACGAAAAATGAAATTATTTCAAATTAATATATTTACCTTTCAAACCAAGCATTTACAATCTAAGTTGAAGAACAAAATTGGAATAGTAGAATTAGTGTGGTTGCGATATTAAGTGTTGTCGGAGAGAAATTTGGTTTGGTTAGTCGTTGGGGAATGGGGATGCCAAAGCGAGTTCTTGCTCCTGGCGGAAAATAGCCTAGTTACTCCCCTGAGCTATAGCTATCAGTCAGATATAGCGTTCGAAAAGAATTTTGGTATCGATCAAACGTTTTTTGGACACTGTCAAAATATTAAACAAAACAATGTATTTTAATGTCACTATTCTTTGTTGTAAATTATATTTGAGTAAATTTCGATTTTCGTCAATAGAGGGTAAGGCCAATAAGTGTTTGAAATACTAAAATATATTTTTGTTTTGCTCGTAACATGCAGGAAGACAAAACCAACCATTTCTATTACAATCCTTCTCATGACTAACCGAATAGCTTCAGCATCACAGGTAAGTTTCTTATGTGAGTATTTTTGAATACGTGGTTCATAGTTATCAATAGATGGAAAGAGGTGAAAACTCGGATGGTTTGTTTACAACTACAAGCAGAAAAATAGGAAGAAAAAGCAGATGAAGAAAGCAAATGACGGTGTTAGTCTGTTAGCCTGTGCAAAGTTATTTTCTTTGAGAAAGTCTGAGTTACAGTAGTGTGTCTATTGCAACCTACGACCATTATGAATTACGAAATTCAAAGTAAAAGGGGCAAACGTAAGTTTGCACATAATGGATTTTCATATATATTCGATAAATATAGTAAAGATGGTAGAACTATATTCTGGTGCAAAGCAAGGTTACAATTCCCTCCTCCCCAACCGTACCCAGCGCTTTATACTTTTCTCATTTAATTGCGTTTTGATGTACTGTTCGATCTCCAGCAGTAAGTTGAAGCTCCGATAATTACATATAATAGTTCTCCGACATTTATAGACTTTTTAGTCTGAACTAATAATCTACCTTAGTCTATCATTCTACTGCATAAATAACAGGTTACATGTAAATAATTTAGTCTAAAATGGTGTTTTACACTGTTTTTTCATAGTTGGGAATAAATAACTTGCATTTACAGATAGCTTTTTTTTCTAAACTGCTATTTTTAACTGCTATTGTTAACAGATATTTGCATATAGCAGCTATTGCTATCATTGCTACGGAAAAAGAGTTTTGGTCATTTTTCTGGTCAATTTATCTACACTTACGTTTCACCACTTAAAACTGAGCAGACATTCTTTTTTATCGGTTGGAAGAAGGAAATAAATCCACCAACAATTTTTAATTTTATAAACAAACAAAAAATACAATACCTGGAAACTGTTTGAGCAGAACGCAAGAATCAGAGGACCGTTTTGAATATTAAGTAAAAATATAGTTTCTTTTCAATAAATAATAAAATGTTATAAAGCTTTTATTGATTTCCCACAAAACAGATTTTTGGATTTATTTCCTTACTCCAACTACCAATTCATGTGAAGAAATATTCTGGCCTAAATACGCCAAACTCTTTGTTACACGCTGGAGTGGCTTTGCAGTCTTTGTCAGTATTGCCAGGTATGTTCATGTAGATATTTTGAGTACTAAATATCTGTTCAAACCGAAACTGCGAGAGCCATTGCAGCGGCTGTCTCCCCCATTACTTGAAACTTTAACGCCCTCTAGCGAACAAACGCGTCCTTAGACAGTCGAATTACTTTGCAAGTGTTATCAGCATCGGAGTACGAATATATATATATATACGAAGTCATATCGAAAAATTCGTTAGAACCGAAATACTTCCCTTGTAGGTGGTGGTCGATCTGGGATACCGAAAAGTGTTGAATTATCACAAGCATTTTTGCTTTGTATATGGCGTGCTGAACACACCATATTTCCCTTTCCTATACTATATTTTTCCAGCTAGAATAATTTTAAAAAGAAAAGATGTACTTACAATTTTCTAAAATTCGCTTTCAACCAATCAGAATTTGAGAGCAGTGGTTATCGTACGATGTGACACTTAACTTCAGAATATGTAGCGTAAACTCTCTTTCGTTGAAGTGTTGAAATGATTACTGAAGTCTATACTCACCTGCAAAATACAGAAAAATTGACATTGTTATTATTAATAATATTAGTATTGGTATAACAGCTATCTGAAGTACAAAGTACTTCAATCTTGTTTCATTGATGTTAAAATTTCACTTCACTATGAAGTTTAAAAAATGGAAAAAAAATTGAATAAAATGCTACAATTTTTATCTTTTACCTTTCAGAACGTTTCAGACATAGTGCGAGTAGCATGATCATGTTTTTTCAGCCATTTCTGGATACTGCTGTGTTAAGCAGAATTCTGATATTTTATAAAGCATATTATAAAACGCGGCTGCATAATCACATGTTGGGGAAGATTTACCTAATTTTGGAGATACATTTTATGAAAATAGTAATGGCTCAAGTCGGTGAAGATTTTGCAAGATCATGCATTCTTGCTATAGAGCTGCTTAACGTGAATGAACCCAACATTCAAAATAATTTAAATCGGTTCGAATTATTTTGTTCAACGCAATCGACATCAGATGAGTTGTGCTCCTACTCCAGTAATAGACAAAACTTATGAGAAAATTAAAGCAGCTTTATTGGAACAATATGAACTAAATCACACAAAATCATAGAAAGATATAAATTTCATATGATTAAACAGCCTGTGTTTCAATCTATCCAAGAATATGTACGAATGCTTAAAACACATGTGGCTCGATGTTGGTATGGAGGTTTCTTGTATGTAATGCTACGAGATCGGTTTGTAGTTGGACTTGGAAGTGATGCTGTGCGCAAAAGACGGTTATCTGAGGCGAAGTTAACCTTTAGTTAAGCCGTAGATATAGTCTAATTAATTGAGCAGGTAGATTTGGAACAGGATGCCTTAAAAGTAAATAGGTCTTCTACTTCTAAAGCTATTTATAAGGAATCTAATCAAGTCTGATTACAATTCTAACACATATAGACAGTATTCGTGCAAGAATTGTGCACGATATTCATGAAAAAGGAAAATGTCGTGCACATAATGCTATCTGTTTTTGTTGCCACAAACAAGGTCATTTCAAGGTGGCATGTTTAGCAAAACCTATACAGTTAATGCAAGCAATTGACAATGAAGAACATATTGTGGAACCTAATCAGGATATTTCGTCTCAGCTTTAGTCAACATATATAGACGAATTAATGCTTATTGATAATTCTTATTATCGCAACAGTAGTTTCGTTGGTCATTCAATTGCCCTTACATTATATATTCAGATTGGCAATCAAATTTGTAATTTTCTTTGCGAAACAGGATCCACATTGAGTTTGATACCGATTCAGTTATTACAAACATTAGGTTGGGATAGATTTGTCCCACATAATCCAGAGTAATTATATTTGGCCAATAATACTATGTTAACAGCGTTGGGTTAAATTTAATTATATACTATTTTTAATGGAGTTCTGACAATACTGTCTTTTACTGTTACTGGTCAATTGTACTAACAAGCAATATTGGGTAGATCTGGTTTTGGATATTTTGATACCAACTTGGCGTAAAGGGTTTGTTGGAGTAGCAAAGAAATCATTAATAGAGAATGGATCTGGCAGAGACAGTAATTTTGGTAAGATTGAAAAGCTGTATGATCAGGTACATGAAACTGAGAAAGAATTGAAAATTTAAAGAAACACATTTTTTATCCTGTGCGATACGCACGCGCCGTGTGGAGGTAGCGCAATACATTTTCTCGAACTACCGCATCAAATGAAGTGGGTATCGCACAGGATAAAAAATGTGTTTCTTTGTATTGCTCAGTCCCATGTTCCATCTCCTTTACCACGCAAGGTGCCAAACAATACCTAGAACACTCTGGTACGCAATTTGATAGGAGGCTGAGTGCACCCTAGCTTACTTACTCTATGGCTTATGGAACTCGCAGGTTCATCGCCGCAGTAACAAACGTTCTCCACACGATTCTATCCTGAGCAAGATCACCAGAAATAGTTTACATCACAAAAAATACTTCTCGAAGATCCCTTCTAATATTATCCTCCCAACATTGTCTCGGTCTTTCCAACAGTCTCTTTTCCACCGGCATACCAACCACGATGGAATATAATCGACGATTCTCACCCATCCGAGCTACATTACCTGCCCACCTTAGTCGTCGCGTCTTAAAGTCCGCGAAGGTCTTCATTGTGTAGTCTCCTCCATTCCCCAGTCATCCCATCCCGTATTGGCCCGTATATCTTTCTCAAAACCTTATTTTCAAATACTTGTAATTTATGATCATCTGCTAGGGTAGGATCGTACTCCAACTTTCGCAATCGTAAAATATTACCGGCAAAATATCCGTTCTGTATATTTTCAATTTCAATTCTCTTGATGTGAATCGCAAGGTTAGGAGCTTCTGGACTGAGTTCAAATATGCGTTGTCCGATACTAAGTGACTTTTTATTTCTTCGGAGACTTCGCTTTTGCTTGTTACATATGCTTCCAAGTATTTAAATTTGTTTACTTTCTCTACGTTCTCACTCTTAATTTTTATGTATCTATTTCCTTCATCTCAGTATTTCGGCTTATCACTTTTTTTGTTTTCCGTATGTTTACCTGAAGACCTATCTCATCGCACGCTTCTACTAAGACATCAGTGTTACTTTGTAGTGCCTCTATATCGTCCCCTATTAAATCTACATCATCCACATACACGAACAGTTGATTCAAGCCATTCAATGTTAGTCCCTTTTTGTCCTCTTTTATTTTTAGAATCGCATATTCTAAAGCAAAGTTAAACAGTAATGGTGACAAGGCATCACTTTGTTTCAATCCATTGCGAATCTCGAAACTATCTGACATAGTATTATTATCCATCCGTACTCTGCTCATGGGGTCGATTTCTAAAAATCAGTCAATAACTGGTGAACAGTTCCATTTTATTTCCATTTCTTCTCTAAGATTTGTCTCGAAGCGAAAATATGGTCCAATGTGGATTTTCCAATGTGGATCTATTTCTTCTAAATCCACATTGGTGATCTCCAATTATTTCACCTACGTATATGCTTAGGCGAGTTTACAGAATATTACTTAATACTTTGTAACATGTTGGGAGTAACGAGATTGCTCGGTAATATTTGGATTCGGATTTATCACCTTTTTTATAAACCGGAACTATTATTGAAGTTTTCCATTCCTTTAGAAGCTCCTTCTCCCTCCATATAGCACTTAGCAATTTATACAGTTCCTTGATTAGTGCCGTTCGTCTCGCTTTAATTAATTCGGTTGGAATAATGTCTATTCCTGATGATTTGAAAAATTTCAGTTTTTATGCCGACATTTCGACCTCAGTCTCGCAAAGTTCGGGTATCCACGGCTCTGCTGTATAGATTTTCAAATCCTCTGTTTCTTCTCCTTCGTGTACATTAAGAAGTTTGTCGAAATAATTTTTCCACACATCGATAACTTTATCGGATCCGTTTGAAGATCTCCGCGTTCATTTCTAATCATCCATAATCTAGGCTGGTAGCCTTTCCTTAACGAGTTTACCCCTCTGTACAGATCTCGTACGTTATTTTTCCTCTATCTCCTGAATCTTTGGCGTCAGATATTCACGCTTTTTGTTTCTGAACCCGCGTGTGGCGTTGCGTTTTATGTTACTGTAGTGGTACTGTAGTGTACTGTTCTTTATCAAACAAAGACTAGTTTTTCTGCTGTTTCTTCTCACTTAAACGTTTCTTTGCTGCGCCCTTCACTGTATCACGAGTTGCCTCTCACCTCTTACTTACATCAATTTCATTACTAATATCATCTTTATTACTACTAAAGTGCACCTCAGGGTACCCAAGAAAAAAAGGGGAAAATCTTTTTTAATTTCATAAAAAGGTTTCACTGCAGCTTTCCAATTTCTTTTGTACTTATTAATATATTGAAGTGTGTTTTCATTTCAGCGCAGCATGACTTGTGAAATTCTATCAATATGCCATTTCCGTGTATACATGATTCATATATGGATTTCTCCTACTCTCTGTTTACAAGGAAGAACTAAATGGACGAGAAGGGATAAAGCCCCAGAAATCAAAATTCTCAACAAGTTATAATGGCTTCCTACGAAAATATTTATTGTGTAATATATTTTTATTTGCCATTGGTATAATTTCGATGCATTAATCTTTCAAGACATGCTTTTAAAAAAATACAGATAATTTATATCATTTTTGTACTTTTCTTTGATAGTTTTTTATAGCTTGTAAGTTAAGTGGTAGAGAACGTAAAAAGCAGAATCTTCCAATCGTTGCGCAATCTGTTTTAAGAAACGGAAAAAGGGGAAAACACAAAAATACGTTTCTAGTATAAGATTTAGGGTAGATCCTATGACAATCAACAATGAATTTCGTATAGTGAATCTGGATAACGAAAGGAGAAGGGTCTGTCAATTCCAGACTCAAAGACTGAAAACATCCCAATATATCTCTGTGCTCGATTCTGAAATTAGTATCTCTCTTACTTCTTTCATTGAGCTGCAGACATGATAATTTAAAAGGATACAGGAGACCAAAAGAAAAGGACATGCGAGGGGTCGGAAGACCGAAGTCAATTCCGGAATTTGGAATGACTTGGATTCCGGAACTTTCCAGAATACGAAATCAATCCCAACATTTCGAAATTCCGTAATAGCAAAAATTGGCATTCCGATTCCGGAATTCTGACTTTTAGAATTTAAATTTATTTTATGCCTTTCAAACATCTTTGGCTCCAGTCGGGATAGGGTAGAAGAAAGGACGGGAAGAGTATAGCAGCCAAGGCCCTACTTAAGATACAATCTTTATTTTCACCTTATGAAAGTGAGGAGAAAACCCTGCGAAACCTGTGAGTAATACAAGGTGACACATAGGACTTGTAAAACAATGTTAGCGCAAACCGATTTCGAATTTCTGTGAAGCGATAAAGCAAAATATGGGTAATGTGCTCAGAAAAAGTGAGCTTGCTGTCAATAACAACACCAAGGTCTCTGAAAGAGAAACAGCATTTATATTTTTAATAGTGTATGAGTGATAGGTTGTGCCTCTTTTCAGAGAAATAGAAAGAGCTGCACATTTCTGAGGATTTTACTTTAAATTCCAGGTATCTCACCATGTAACAAATTGAGATTTTGAAGGCTTAAGGCATCTTGGAGAGTAGAGATTTGTCTGCAAAATTTACAGTCGTCGGGGAATAGGAGAATATTACTTGAGGAGGATGAAAGAAGCGTAGGTAGGTCATCAATATATAATAAAAACAATAAAGGTCCTAGAACACTCCCTTGGGGAACTCCAGAGAAAACGGGAATGAAGCTCGAAGAAGATCCAGAGATTATTACACGTTGTTACTTACTATGAAGGTAGTTATCTAGTAGTTGAAGTAGTTTGGTATGAATATTAAACCAGTAGATAATTTATAGATGAGATAAGGATGGCTGATGGAATCAAAGACCTTAGATAGGTCGAAATATAAGTCATCTAATTGTGAATTATTGGATATGCATTGAATGGTATCAGTGAATAGAGCAGACAGATTGGTCAAGCAAGATCTACCAGGTAAGAAACTTTGCTGTGAAGTATTTATTATTTGTCTTAATTCTTGAGTTTGGCTGGTACCAGATTGTACATAGTACAGCTGGTGGGAGCGGAAGCTTATCTCGTTTGACGCATGTAAAAGATGTACAGAAAGTGTTCATTTTACAGCGCATGAGATTTTTCTCTGCCGTTTGTCTCTATCGAAGTTCTAAACTAACTCGCTGTAGTTACTATAAGAAGTCTTTGTCAACTTAGTTATATACGAAATTCGTTCGACATTGTATTTGCTACAACGGATGATCAGTTTTTCCGAGAGGCTGTGGCTCAGTGGTAGAACGTTTGCTTGCATTCGGGAGGTCGTGGGTTCAATACCAGCGGCCGATCATCCTCACTGAGGTTTTTTCACGGATTTTCCTCAGTCACACCAGGCAAATACCGGAATAGTACCGTAAAACAGCTTCTTTTTTGAAGGTTTACTAAGTTTCTTGAGATTACAAAAATTGTAATGCAGTTGCGAAACAAGTGCGTGGTCCATTAGAACAGTAAAGTTTTCAGATAACTATAAAAGAAAATACCATTATGTAAGTGAAGTAATGTACCAGTAAATCTGTAGCTTATTGGATTCCAAAGTAGTGTTTGGGGCTGCTTTGGTAGATACAATAATTGACACGTTTCAACCAATGTTATCTCCCTAAAGGGGACACTTTGGCATGAAAATAATATGATTCAGTATGATAAACACAAACATTAGTTTTTTGTCAGGAAGCATTGCCGCTGTCACTCACTGTTAGCCCAGTAAATGAAGGACCAAAAATGGTGTCGAGCTGAAATAATTTATAAAAAGCTAATTTTTTCAGGATTTGCTCTTTGTGGCCTCCCAAATGAAATCCCAAACGTCCCCTAAAATCCCATGTTCGCTTCACCCCCAAAATGGCGGACAAAGATGGCGGCCGGAAAATACAGTAAATATGGTGTTGCGAGCTAAAATAATTTATAAAAAGCTATTTTTTTCAGGATTTACTCTTTGTGGCCTCTCAAATGAAATCCCAAAAGTCCCCTAAAATCCCATGTTCGCTTCACCCCAAAAATGGCGGACAAAGATGGCGGCCTGGCTCGCAACATATACCCTAGTGGAATTTATTCAAATGTCTGTAAGTCAGTCCCTAATTGACCTAGACAGTTGAAACAAGAATCAAAAAACGCAGAATAGAACACAGCTTCAATGTATGTATGTTTAAGGCCCATTCCACCAAGCCTCGTCTGAGTTTGTGGGGGGGGGGCAAAATTACAAATTCACACATTTTCATGAAAAACACCTAGCGAAACGCCACCTCTGTGGTACCCAGGACTAAATGAAACAAACTGTTTCTGGTTGTTTTCATCACAAGAACACAAAATGTATACGTTGCAGTTTGTCAGTTGGTATAGCCTTTACAGTATATAGCCTATAAAGTATATTCATTTACATTAAAAACATACAAAGTTAGTGGTTTTTTAAAGCAGTGTTTGGAAGTTTTGTTTGAAATTAATTGGCAACACTGTTGTTTACTTCCGTCCCAGAGCTTTTCTTAGAGTCATTGCTGTCAGACGTGTTTTCGGTGCGCGAGTGATTTTGTCCCCCGCCGGGATCTGTGTAGTTGTCGTACAGTGTTCAAACTGATATCACATAAAACAATAACAGACTCGCATATACACATACTAATTATTTCGCTTACGTTATATTTGTTCTCGCGTGCGTGCGTGTCCGCGTGCCTACGTATACAAGTATGTTTCCGCAATTGTGTTTCTTTGTGTTGTGATCTATGGACCTAACAATGGAAGTAGAACTGGATATCTGTGTTATTTGCAACACACCACTGAGCGCTGGGAAAACTGTTAATGTAACTACGCGAGGGTTGCCTGCTCTGGTAAGTGCAAGTGTTTCTCGGGGTGATGGGCTAGATACACATTTTAAAGATGTAAGCAGTGTTTGCGTACATGTTGAATATTGTAAGAACTACACTCGGGCCTCTACTATTAAAAAGGATATTAAGAAAACACTTCCGGTAGATGAAACGGCCACCCGCAGTACATCAAGGGTTTCACCACGCAGTACGGCACCGCCTTTTGATTTTAAAAGGGATTGCTTATTGTGTTCAAAAGAGGCGTCATTTAAAACAGAATCGAAAAAGTATCAGAAATATCGAAGATCAATTCATGAAGTTACTACGCTTAGCATTAAGGGGTCTATAGTTGATCAAGCAGAAAAACGTAAAGATGAATGGGGTAGGTTAGTGCTTGTTAGAGTGAACAGTGTAGTGGACTTAGTGGCAGCAGAAGCAAAGTACCACAGAGATTGTTTCGCTTCATTCTTTAACCCTGTAAAATCTGAAACAGCGGGAAGACCTATTGAGGATAGAAAGCGAAAGGCTTTTGACAAACTTTGTACTTTTGTAGATGAAGAATATGAATGTCAATTTTCAATGAGTCAGTTGTATGAACGAATGATATCTTCTTTGGACGGCGCTGAAGGATACACATCTAATCAAGTAAAAAATCTTCTGAAACAGAGGTACGGGGACAGACTGGTAATATCAGAGGAATGTTTGGGCTATGGAAGAGATCCTGTACTTACTTTTAAAAGTGCAACAAAAAAGCTATTACATGATTCCTGGTACAAAAAGAGAGAAGTAAATGAGCAAAATGAGAGAGAATGTATTGTTACAATGGCTGCAAAAACAATTAGAGAAGATATTCAATCTAAAATCTATAACAATACTTGCTATCCTGCAACGGAGCACATGTTTCATAATGAGGACGATCTCCTTCCAGAGTCTTTGAAATTATTTGTTCAGGGCGTAACATCAAGCAAAAAAGGTGATCCGAATGTGCTGTATCGAAAACGTCTCATGATCTACCATTCTATTATTTCAATGTGTCGACAACGTACTTTTATATCAGCAATCCAACTAGCAGTTGGAGTTTA
This sequence comes from Lepisma saccharinum, assembly GCA_022664845.1. Taxonomy (NCBI): domain Eukaryota; kingdom Metazoa; phylum Arthropoda; class Insecta; order Zygentoma; family Lepismatidae; genus Lepisma; species Lepisma saccharinum. The sequence goes on along the minus strand of JAGDQP010005013.1, from coordinate 1,661 downwards.
CTGTTTGCGACATTATGGATCTCGACAATTGATCGACATCCTTCATAGTCTTGGGATGTCGACCAGCTACAGTGAAGTAAGAAGATATGAATATTATAGAATGTGTTCGAATATTCCAACAGAACCTCAATATTCAGAAATTTTGATCCAGTTCGTGTTTGATAACGCAGATATCAACACGAGAACATTAGATGGTCATGGTACTTTTCACAGTATGGGTGGGATAAGAATATCTACACCAAAAGGAGAAAATCTGCAAAGATACGCATGTAGAACGTCTTGTACCGCCTTCAGCAGATATGATATCTGCTCTTGCTAGAAGGAATATAACATTTTACAAAAGACCAACCAACAGTGGACTCTTAAATATGGAAATAAAGAGCCTGATGCCAGCAGAGGATATGACAGTACCTAATCTCCATCAGGCTCTCCGTCTTTACAGATAATGTTTGGTTGATGATGCATCTCACGAAAAGTTCACCTAAACCATCTTGGAATGGCCTCATGCACGCTATCACTCAATATGATAACCCACAGTTTAATAAACTGCGGTCCCTTTCTTCAATATGGCAGCATCAAACCTCAGTACAATTTATACTTCTCTTCTCTTCGCATGCGAGGAAAGTAAGAAAATGGGACAGGATTCCTGCACTATTACATTTGACCAGCCTCTTTATTGGAAGGCTGTAGGTGTTGTCGCATCAGCTGCCCCAGACAGGGATTTAGCTAAAGTAGTAGTCAAACTGGGAGGTTTTCACTTATTAATGTCATATTTAGGTACTATTGGGCACATTATGTCAGGTAGTGGACTTGAAGAACTTTGGGCTTTATTGTATGCGCAAAATACTGTTGTGCACATGTTCAGTGGAACTGCATACGCAAGAGCATTGAGAGCACATTTTCTGACATACATAGCCGTCTACCAGCAACTTTGGAAGTATTGTTACTTAGGCGATGAGGATAAGGAAAGTAGAATACGTTCCAGTTGTGATGATTTAATATCAGGATTAAAACTTTAAATGACCTGAAGGATCATCCTGACATGAAAGAACTAATAGCAGATCTAGCCGAGGTAAAGACACAAATG
>JAGDQP010005012.1:56209-81173 GCA_022664845.1 Lepisma saccharinum | reverse complement strand
ATTTTATACACATTTTATATATGTGTATTTTATATCCATACACAGGGTGCGAAATCATGGAGGAGATGGGACATTTCCTTCCCTCAAGAGATATTAAACACTTTCGAGCTTAACGCAGGTTCTAATTTTATGTATTCCACTGAGAAAATACACCTCCCCCACATAAGTTGGGAAGATACCTCCAGGAAACCTGATGATCCTTGCCAGCACCAATTTCAACATACTTACTTGTTAGGAATCTGTAATGATCTGAACGATCCGAATTCACTAAATTGATTTAGAACTATTCACAATCTGTTCTTTCTTCTTACATAACTAACAACGTTAGATAAAATTATGGCAGTTTACGTTAGAAATAGTAGAACGTATTGCTTATACGTTAGAAATAGTAAAATAAACTCCAACTAAACCGCCCCAGGTGAAAATTATTATTTAAAGAGTCGTTGAATGGGTAAATTCAAAATTTACGAATAATCATCCTTTGCACTCAGCGATTCTGCCAAAAATGTCAGTTTCGGGTGTGTAAGTAGAGTTTTGCAGGTTCTCAATAGATTTCTAGATTTATTTTTTATATTTACTTTTATTTGTTTATTTTTATTTATTCTTTATTTATTTTTGTTGTTGTTGTTGTTGGGGAAGGGTGCTCGAGAATTTGGGGATAACACCACCACTGAAAGTGTCTGACAGAATCCAGGTTGCACTGCTTTGAGTAACTTCTAGTACTTCCTGGAGGAGACGAAAATGAATATTATGCTGCTTAGGCCATAACAGAGTCTCATACATTAGAAAAATGCTAAGTGCAAAGATAATTCTTACGCGTTGTTACAAAAGTTCTGAACTGCAAATCATAGCTTAATTTTCGATAGAAAGTAATTACGTATGTAAGGATTTTGTCACGGTTTCGAAAGTGATCAGAGTGTCCGGGTTGAAAATTGACATTTTGCGTTTTATAGATTGCTTTCTGAAGGTTAAAAACTTTTTCAAAGCATATTGTTTTCGCATCAACAGGCGTGCAGCACACAGCCCCGTGGCAACTAGGAATGTCGCGGATTTCCGATAGGTAATGGGGAGGCACGCGAATTCGAGCCCGCTCCCGGCTACCCTCACTGAAGGGTTGCAGAGTTTTCATCAGACTTACAATATGAATACCGGGGTGGTACTCCAATGCAATAGATTCTACCTTCCCCATCCCTGCACCGGAAAACTGAACGTCGAGGGACGTCATCTCTCGGACGTAACTAAGTTATGACAAAATTGTCTATTCAGTCCATAAAAGAAAATTGGTAAGCAATCCAGATTATGGAAAGAACAGAACAGAGTAACCTATCCTACATCTCCTAATTCAGTTTAACAGAACCAACTTTAAATAATTTCAGCTAATCTAACGCAAAGAATGTGTAGTAAATAAAAAAATCAAGGAATTGAATGAAGAATTCGCGGTCATGAAAGGTACTTCTAACACGGAATATAGCTTTTTTTTTTTAAAAAAAAAGGGATGTAGAAAAATTCAACGATGTATCTGCATGGGGTGTCTTGATGAGTACGTTTCCACGAACTAAGCTGAAGCGTTTTAATTCTATTACAAAACATTACATTTCTTCTGCTACAAATGCTGAACCCAGATCTCCCAGTTGCCTGCCTAGTGCTCTACAATTAAGCTACTACAGCCACGACCAAGTTCTGTGTACTTGAGAATTCCTTTTTGCTTCAGCTGAGTGGAAAGTAAAGAGAATCGACTACAAGTGGAGACTTTTAATTCAAAAATGTTTTTTAATGGAGAAAGCCTTCCCGGAATTGTGTAACAGGAAAGAATTAGACGCTAGTTTCCTTCACATAAAGACCTCGTTGACTTACTTGTAGATCACTCGTCCGGAATCGGGGATCCTGCTTTCATTCCCAGTAGTGGTAAGTGATTATTTTTCCTTTATTTTTACACAACTGGATTACCGGTACCATTAATGATATCTTGATGTAAAGGAATGTTGCATGTAATTCTCTCGTACCATCCCAGCATTTGCCTCGTGTGACCAAGGGAAACCAGGGAAAACCTCAGTCAGGATATCCGGACCCGGGTTTGAACCCGCGTTCTCCCCATTGCTAAGCCAATGCTCTACCACTGAGCCACGGCAGCTGGGTATAACATTTTGAAAAATAATATGCAGGAAAAAATTATAAAATGCTTTTACACCCCTCAATTTTTCATTTATCGCTTCCTGATACCATCATGTTTCGAAGTACTGACATGAAGCACAAAGGTTGGTACGGCTGAACATAGAAAGGTTTCATAATGATAGTATGAAAAATTCGTATATGGGTCTCGCAATGGTAAAAGAGTAAAGGGGATTCACATTGACTATTGCATGAATAGGGAGGGTAAAAAATTGGATTTTCTAAAATCGAAGTAAATAGCGTTGATAACGATAATTTCTAAGTCTAATATACGCTTTTACATATAATTATACATAATAATCAATGGTGGGTCCCACAAACATACAGCCTGTCAAGGATTCCATAATGGTAGACGGATGTAAATATATATATATATATATATATATATATATATATAAAAATCACAGCCATATTGAATCCACTAGTGGATAAAGCCCCTCCCCGAAAGGAAGAGTTGGTCTACTGCTCCCACGCTGACCAGACGGGTTGGGAGAGGAGAGCCGAAGCTCTCACTGTGATCGCCACTGTCCTTTATTCATATACATCTGTTATTAGGAAATCTTAGGTGTTTCTTATTAGGGAACATCCATCATACTGTATATTAATATGATTCTCTCAGCTGAAAAGAAAGTCATATGGTATTCAAATAATAATATATTCTATGCCTTATCATCTTTACCACACAGGAATCAATAGTTCTATTCAAACTTTAATATCCAGTTTATCTCCCCCTTTAATTACAAACAGGAACAAACAACAAAATGTATTCTAAATTGTCCTCCCAACGCCGTCTTGGTCTTCCCAACGGTCTCTCTCCCTTGGCTTTCCAACCAAGATAAAATATAATAGTTTCTCACCCATCCGATCAACATGGTCTATCCATCTTACAATTAGTCGTCGCGATTTCATTATTTTTGCAACATCGGGTGAATTGTACAGTCTATGGAGTTTTTCAGTATGTTGTCTCCTCCATTCTCCAGTTAGTCATCTTGTCCAGTTTTGGCCTGTATATCTTTCTCAAAATCTTATTTTCAAACACAAGTAATTTCTTATTTATGTCCATCTACCAGGGTCGTACTCCAACTCTCGTAACCGTGAAGCGTTACCGGCAAAATAACTGTTTTTTTTTATTTTCAATTTCAATTTCCTTCTTATTAATCGCGAGGATAGAAGTTTCTCGATTGAATAGAAACATGCCTCGCCCGATACTAAGCGACTTACAATTTCTTCCGTGACCTCATTCTTTCTTGTTACAGATATGCTCTCAAGTATTAAATTTTTTACTTTCTCTATGTTCTCATTCTTAATTATTATGTACAGTATATATTCCCTTCATTCCACTATTTCGGCTTGTTATCATGTATTTTGTTTTCTCTACGTATACTTGTAGTCCTATTTCATTGCATTCTTCTACTAAGGAAGTTTGTGGCAAGGTTGATTGATTTAAATGAAAGTGATTTAAATCAGGTTGATTTTGAAAAATAAATTAATGTTTTAAATTTAAAAAAAAATACGCATTTGAAAAAAGTAGTAATCAATACAGTATTTTTATTAATTCTGTGGTTTGAATCATATGTAAGCTTGGAAATTACCTTTTAGTACTTATGTGATGATAGGTTCTTATGATGTACAAAAAACAACAAAAAAACAAAGCGATCAACATACAATTTTAACAAACTATTTGATTGGTGCATTTCATATTACACGCGATATTTGAGAAGAGAACGTAGGAACCCAATTCACATTATAAGTTTATAATTTATATTACAAATACTATGTTTATTTTGATAATACACGTGAAAACGAACACATAGAAAACAGAAAATCCAGTTTTTATATACAAAACGAAAAAAAATGTTTAGTAACATTACCAACTTTGCGCATTTGTATCAAATTATTTGATTTGTTCATAAATTGCGCGAAAGCAATTTATACTCAATTGAAGGATGAAAATGCAAAGTTGCGTATCTTTATACCCACTAATGCTAAGCGTATAAAACACTCAAGTATTCTCCAAGGTTTTAGTGGTGATTACGCCGTGAAAGTGAAATTAAACAAAAAACGCTCTTAAACGCTTATTATTGACAAAATGGTAATAATATGGTCCTATTTCTTGCATTCTTTTCCATTTCCCCTGTCCTTCACTTCCTGACAACATAATCATTTTGTTACGAAATTGTAGTCAAAATATTTATGGGCATCCAACACTCAGGCATTATATAATTATCAGAAAGGCCTACATAATGGATAACATGCTTCCTGTTTCGGAGCAAATGGTTACTACCAACGTTCTTCACCAAATAAAGTAGGACGCATTTAACATTTGTGATGTCTAATATGCATCTAAGCTTTGTGATGGGTGAATGTTGATATTTGAATCGCATATTTTTAAAAAACGTATATTGTCCAGGAGTACAGGTTTTGGGGAAATTGAGAAAAAAGTATGAAATGGAAAATAATAAAGTGAGATAAATATGATTCTTAATCATGAGATTGTGTTGAGATATGTTTATTTAATGGCTCAGTCAAGGCTAAGGACTGATGCCTCTTTAAAAAATTGAAGAGAAATTAGAGAAAACACATATATTTGTCATTCAATCTTTAAACTTCTCGTTCATTTATGTTTATAAAGAACTTAAAGTTGACACCATACATGATCAATTAGATTCTTCTAAACTATATAACACAAATTTATCAATGAAACAAAACCAATTGTCTGTTAGTAAGTTTAACCATGGTCTTGGTTTTCGGTTAAATGTGCTTTCGTCCACAAATATGGTAGCAGTAACCAAAAGTTTGTTTCAAAAGGACTTATAGTGTGATTTAAGTATATTTATTCGCAAAACGCTTGAAAATGGATTACAAATATACATTAGTGGGCACTGAGTGGAATGTAATGTCAGTTAGTAAATTCGTCATGGTCGCTATTTTGAACTTTGTTCTAAATGTGAAGGGGAGTTATGTAATATATCAGTCTCGGCAATAACTTGACCAGAAGTACTTTGGTGAAGTCTTTTTTCGTCATAAATCTACAATTTCAGGGAGATAATGAGATGTAACATTAATATGCGTACCGTAGTTGATTCAAAAGTCTCGAAATACTGTTCTTTTTTAACCAGCGCAAGAAATTAAAATCTTATGCATAGTAATGGGCACTGCATAGATGGTGTCCAGTACTGATAAGTATGTGTTAGAGTTTGATTCTAGCCTAGATTAATATATTACATGACTCCATTATTTTTTTTAAAAAAATGAAGAAGATTCAAGCTGCGGTCATTCGGAACTTACCCTCTAACTGATACTACATACCAACCAGCATCTAATAATGTGTATTTGAGTTTTAAGCGTTTTACAAATAAACGTGTGTTTTCAGACTTAGATCACGCTACAAGTTCTACGCTGTGTTGATTATCTAAATAAAAATTTTGGCCATTGCGCCCATGTTTATGAACGAAAGCACTTTTAATCATGCTTTCTGGATGTTGTCTAACTCCTGCGCCAAGTTTGGTCTAAAAGCGCTCGGAATCATCGATAGATTTAATTGTAAGTACTCGTCAGCCACATAACCCATTTGGTTTTTTTCAAATCGTTTATTTTAGTGGACTTGATGGAAACATTTTTAATGCATTATCTAGTGCTTTTACGGATGAATTCTTGACTGGTGCCATTTTAAAAATGTATGAAGTTTTCAGCTCACTACAAAACTTAGAGAAATTGATTTATTTATTCCATTTTAATACCAATATATGTATTTTCTGAAACACTGCAAAACTAAAAATAATCAACTTGTGGACTGATACTCCCTTTCTAAAGATAAGATTCATTTTAAAGTGTTTTTAGAAACTTAGTTAAGTCTCGTTACCATGGAATCGGTAAATCATCTGTGAATAATTCCGTTGCGTTAATTTATTAAGTTTGATTGGTTTCAGTTCTATCAATTCTTTGTCATGTACGAATATAGGCTATAAAAATTCATTATCGTTACAATAGAAACAGCGACTGCTTTCACATTCCAGTACGACTAAAAGCGTTTTATAGATCGTTTTGTCAATCGGATCAACCATTCATCTGTAATGTTGGAATATGTGTTTAATAATTCGTTACCTTAGAAATGGTAAATAGTTTAACATTGTTATTTGGTTTAAGTGTTAATGCATGGTTGAGTTCTGTGTAAACACTAAGTTTGAAGCAAGTTGATTTAACCATTCTCAGATCTGGTGTCAATATAAGTTTTAATAATTGGGTTTCGGCACCATGGAAACGGAAATAAGCGTAAAGTTTTCATGCACCGGATTGTTCACTACATGGAGGATTGTTCACGCTATCACAATGTAAATTTTGGAGGAAATAGGTCCAGCCGTTCTGACGTAATGTTTGTAAAAGTGTTTTTTTGTTAGAGTACTGTTACCATGGAAACAATACAACTTTCGCTAATCTCAAACCTGATTTATAAACCTCCTCCTGGTCACTTTGCAATGATTAGTTCTGAAACCTCAGAATGCTTTTATTTCAAAAGAGTACAAAGTAAACTATTAGAGCTTCGCTCACTATCGGTCTCTAAGCTGTAAAGTACATTTTTAAAAGTGAAACATGATTGTTGCGGTTTTCCTTACTATAAATACTATGACGTAGTACATTGGCGCATGGGCACAACCACAACTATATGACATACTGAATGCAAGATTGCATATATTTCTTAATCGTCAATGAAAAGAAGTCTTGGTCCTTACCATCAATCTTATTTATTTTTTTATTTCTGAAATCTCAAAATTGCTTTAGCTCTTTGCAGAACGAAGCTTCGTTTCATTTTTAATATGTGACATTTTACAATATGTTTAGAAGAGGGTGTATTTTTAGTTTCTAATTGATGCAGGCCGCCAGAAGACTCTTGTGCCGCGCAGCAAATCTGAACCCCTAATCAATAAGAACCTTTACGGAAAATTCAAATATGTAGGGGAAAGTGGGGTAGAACCGGGTACCTAGGGTTTGTTGGCTTGCCAAAGCCAAAATCGTTTACAAAATATTATGAAAAATAGTATAATCAAGGTTGTAGCTACAAAAAACTCATAGGTTTTAAAATCTATTTTGTATTATTGTTTAAACGAAAAACGAAGATCATCCGATGGGTGAATCCCAACTTTTTTTTTTGTTACAAAACAACCAACATTTTTTTTATTTTACATGGTTAAATTTAAGGATAATCAACACTAATCAAATATAAAGTCTTTGTGGTCTTAATCCGCACGAATGGGTTCAGCTGAAACATTCTATACACTCCATCCAGACATACATGTTATTATGTTTTAAGAATTACAGTCTAAAGAGGTCAATAGGCTTATTCATAACTTTTAGAGTTTAAAATTACAAAAATATTTTATTTTTAAATAGTCTATTTAATAATAATAAACCAGCCTCCTTGCGAATTCTACTCTCAAATTGAAAACTAATTTTACACTTTGTAGTGAGTCTTTCTCAAAATTGTTATTAAATATATTACATTTTTGTGATAGCTATGTAAGAAATAATTATTCTTTTTCGAGATACAGGGATTCCGACCTGAAATAAAATTTAATTTTGGGGAAAAATTTACACGGCTTAACCTGCCATAACTTACAGTTTGCAACATTGTGTTCTGTATTTCGCATATTATGTTTATTACCAAATAAAGTAAAATCCAGTAACTGTTACACCGCGCCGCGGTATAAAACTGAATCGGTTATATCGCGGTACCACAATGTCCCTCACCCTGATACTTTAAAGATCTCATTTGAAAGTCAAGTTGTCTTCGCGGAGTCTAGTTTCGATTCCAACTCTCTTGATACATTATTTCCAGTTCTGTATTTGCAAACTCTTGTTTCGCAAAACTGAATATTGTGTTTTCTATTGAAAATTGGAATGTGATTTTAACAAATTTGTATTTACAGTATTCTTATATTGGGTTGAAGTGAATGAAATAACCGCTTTGACGCCTGCTGAGCAACGCAACACAGGGATCAACTGAAATCACGCGTCTTACGACACAAACTCAATATACGTCAAGCAAACATGCTAGGGTACCTAGTCAGACAAGAGGCAGTGTGTTGTTGAACAGGATCGTATGAAAGTGCACTACGGAGAACACGCAATTGAGAGAGATTTTTATTTATGAATTTAAACTGGGACATTCTGCAAAGTAAACCACAAAAATATTAACAGTGCATTTGGAATAGGAATGGGAAATAAACGAACCATTTGCCATTGATTTGTCAAATTTCATTCCGGTGAAAACATTGCAAAATGAGCCCCATGGGCACCGACCAACATCATGTTCGGATGATCTGCTCAGGAGCACCGTAGAAGAATACCCCCGGAAAAATGTTCATGCCCTTGCAGACGAATTAAACATACACCATATCACTGTCAGTCGACGGCTCCGCGAGATCAGTAAGGTGAAAAAGTTGGACTCATGAGTGCCCCATGAGTTGACACCGGCCAACAAGAATCTCGGTCTGGAGGTGTGCAGTTCACTGAGTGTAAGGAATAAGCGGGAATGATTAATGCATCAGATTATCACTTCAGGTAAATACTCGTAAATGGATGCGGTATGACAATTGTAAATGGTGAGGACAATAGTGTGAGCAACGTCCAAGACGGTGTCCTAAACACCTCTCCACCCACGAAAGGTGCTGTTGTTGGTATGGTGGTCAATGGTGGGAGTGATTCATCATATCTTTCTCAGGCAAGGTGAAACCATCACTGTAGATCGTTACAGTACTGAACTCAATGAAATGAACAACATACCTGTCCACAAGCATGCATAAATGGTCGACAGACGTGTGTCCTCATGTTGCATGACAATGTCTGCCCACATATCGCGCAAAGAACGGTGCAGGTTTTCCATGAATTGCAGTATGAAAGTTTTCTTCACCCGCCGTATCCCGCCAATCTCTCTCTTCCACTGACCTCTTCCGGCATCTCGATCACTTCTTGGCAGGGAAGACCTTCTCTGATGATCGGGCGGTGCAACATGCAGTTGAGGATTTTTTTCGCAAAACAGCCTCCAGACTTCTTTCGGATAATGGAGTTTCAATTTTTTTGGCTTTTGGACATGACGCACCTGAGGCGAACATTTCATTTGCATTAACAAAATGCTATTAGCGTACAGAACATTATTTGATTCGCAATCAGTAAAATAAGTTTGGTTTTAGTTGCGGTATCACGGAGTTTTACTATATCCAATAAAACTTGCGTGGTAACACAGAGTAAATACGTTTACTCTGTGGTAGTATCTTCTGAAAATAATAAATTTAATATCAGGATAGCACTACTGAACTGACAATACGACAACATCACAATTTAACTCCTAATATCTACTGTATTGATGCAGATCTAATATCAAAAGCTAAATTTTACTTTCGAAACTTGTTGTCTCCGATTTATTTCGAACTATCCTTTTTTTTGTACTGTTTTAAAAGTAGATGTTGCGCTCAAATTCCGGATTTGTCCTGTATATCGAACCTGTATATAGTATATACCAATATATTTGACGAACTTATTTTCACCCTATCTCAAATTTACGGAAAATTCTGAATATCTGATGAAAAAAAAACAGTAAATTCGTTCTCGACTAGCTTAATGACTTGATTTATGAAACTAATGAAATTAGCGTCTCTATGAATCGGAATTATAGACTAGTAGCAAACTTAATTTGAAGATTTGATGATAATCGCAAATCATCTCTATTCTATTTGTAAAGCAGTTCTCGATGTAAGTAAAGGAAAGACAATCAATTGGCTTATTCGGGCAAAGTGAAATCTTCTTGTTCCCGAGCACACGCGCAACGAGAAAATTTATAGTTGATGAAGGCTGTCAAGTCTTGTAATATATCCAGGATATATCATGTGTTATATCACGTGAACCGCTATTATCTTTGTCATAATACCACGAAATAATATTGCAAAAGATTCACTAACGTTGTAGATATTGCCTAAAGATTAGAAAATTATTAAAACGGGCAAAGAGAAAAAGACAAAATCATTCAAAGTGAAACGTTGCCTGAAATGGCAGAACATTAAACAAGCCAGAAATTTCTCGACATTGTACTTTTTTATTAAAATTGTAACAATTTTAAAATCATATTTTATTTTTATATATCACTAGATTATTATACACTGTAGTACATAAAAATAAAAGTTGGTGTCAAGATATGTTTCATTTTGCCCGCATAGTGTGGGACAAAATGGAATTCCACATACTCCCCCACATAAATATTTTCTCTGGTCCACGAATTTCAATATTTCTTTTTCATTTAAAGATGGAATGAAGGAGAGATTCCAAGGTTTCTATCGGTGTATTAAACATTAAGTTATTGTCTTTTTTTTTTCAAAGATAAAAGTGTTCCAAAGATATGATGCGCTAAATAAAAAGTGTGCCGCTTTGGCCGGGTTTAGTGTATTCAATGATTTGTAAGATATCAGTTCATAATATCGGAACCTATGAAAAGAGGTTTCAAACAAGAATGCGGAGGTATTTGGTTTACCGGTATCTGACAATTACAGAAATTCAGTATATAGCAATAAATGTTTTGATTATCTGAAAATCTAAATTCTGGAATGTTAAAGTGTTTTTTGCTCTGGAAATGTTAAATCGTTCTTGTACTGTTCATGTGCAAATAAAATTTAGGGATGGTATCGAGACGAGACGAGACTGGCATCAATCTCGTTCTCGTCTCCAATTTTTTTTAGGACAGTCTTGTCTTGGTCTCGTCTCGATCTCGATTGTAAACCTTAGTCTCGACACGTTAGTCTCGGTCTGGTCCCGGTCTCTTCTCGAGAGTCTCGAAAGATAATAGACTTTAAAAAGTTGCTGTCCCTTTACTTGTTTGAAATGGGTACTGTAAGACGCCCCCGCATTGACACCACAAATTATGTAAGATGCCTTCACGTTGTGATGCCTTAAGCTCATGTAAGAAGCCACAAGCATGGGGACAGAAAATACTGAGTGAGGCCTCGCACCTTATCTTCACAAGTTGCTGTGTAAAGGTGTGAGATGTCACTGTCAGTGTGGGGTGTGTATGCAAATCAAAAATTGCATTACTCTGGTACTCAAAAGAAGTGGGATTAATCAATTTACTTCCCGAGATTTTAATTATCGAAATGATTCTAAGTTAATAAAAAAAAATGTTGAGCACCTTGAATTTAGAAAGTATTACGGCTGTAGAGATAAACAAATCAAAATAATGCGGTAGAACATGATAATCTATACATCTGCGACAAACCTTGCATTCTTTATGAATTTCGAAGATGAAACAAGCGCACTATTTGGCCACACCCCATCTGGAACCATCCAGGTAGTTGCCTGTAAAGAAAACACATTTTCCAATACAAACATTAGATGTATTCACCATGCAGCTAACTTCAGGTCTCATTCAGCGGGAGGTGAAAAACTGATCCCAAAAAATGACACACAAGGGGTTGAATATTAAAGAGATTCACATAGGATTTATTATTATGAGTTGAATGAAGGTGATGATGGCTGAATTTAGAACACAACGATACTTTTGATCCTGTGATCACATACACTGATGGCTCTTACACACTTATAGGCCATACTCTTTTATACACACACACGAGGATTATTACTTCTTTTTTTGAAAGAAACAAACACTGAGATAAAAAAAAAATAATCTTTTAGATATATATCGATATCAGTTTCTAGTTTCTTTGGCCAAGAAAACCTGTAATTTTCACTTGTATTCTTCCAGTTGATCAACTTCTACCGTTGAGTGTTCAATTGAATACACGGGGTATCTGTCTCGTTACTGGATCACGCCGGTCACTATGTTCATGGATGTTTCATGAATGGTCTGACGTTTTCCTTTCTGATATGAAACATGCAGCTTCACTGGTGGAACCACTGATTAATAAAAAAAAAACTTGAGGATTAATTGGAGTTTACATGCTCACTTTAGAAAGCATTTTCTAAAGTTTGTGAGTTTTGTTACTCTCACAGTTAGTTAGAATGTCGTTATTCTAACTTAGGAATACAATTAAATGTCACTTCTGTACCACAAACGATAAAAGAAGACTGAGGGAGGTGTCTCTGATGTCACTCCCGGAAAATGAATGACTTTGCTTTTGTCACGGGAGGATCTCCGGTATTGGACATTAAACAAGGTCAACACACACTGTTATCACTGGCAAATAGGTAAGCCATGAGTCCGTGAAATAGTCTCAGATGTGTTGCAAAGTTCAACAGCTTGTTTGGTACATAACCAAAGATACAGCACACTTGTATATAACGTTTAAGAATAAAAAACAAACTTGATTAGATATTTCCACTAGATATATATATATATATACACAGATTAGATTGCACTTCCATTTCGTTATAGTAAATGTGAAGAGTTGAACAAAAAAAAACAATGTTTTTTTTTCACGCGACTTTGTGTTTCCTGTCAGAATGTTTATACATTGCAGGATAAGTCAATGTGATACATATCTTATGTTCATTTGTAGTGTCTGGGAATGAAACCACCACAGGCACTAACGAAGTACTATTTCTGACTGTCTTTTCTCCGTTGAAAAAGGTTATGACACGTTCATAGTGAAGACTGTTAAGTAGGCTTCGTAAGCCTCCACCACTGATTTCTATTCACTACTAAGTATCGCGGTTGCACACGACGCGAACTTTTATCGGTCTGAGACCTCCACTCGAATTTCGGAGTTTTGTGCTGATGCTTTCACGGATCTTCAACAACTAACTACGCAAACCAATTTTCTCGTACGGGTCACCTGTTCCCGCTTTCAAAATGCCAGTACTCGCTCCCAACGTCCTCTCTCGCATATTGCAAAAGAGATCCACATACACTTGGCTACAGGTTTGCCAGTTTTCATTGTTTCAATTAACAGAGTATTTTTACATTAAATGAATAAATAACAGATAATATACTTCTTGCACAACTCTAAACATTAACTATGTACATAATGAAGCCATATTGTATCATATTTAATTAGGACAAACACAAAAAAATAAAAATAAACAACATATAGTCTGCTTCAGCAAAAACGAGAACAGCTCTGTCTTTAGCTGACATCTGGTGGCAGATCAAAGAGATTCCAGCAAAACATGGAGGGTGGAAAACAAGATTCAAAAACAAAGTGAAACATGAATAAAATGTTAAATATATAAAAGGAAAAGATGTATGAACTAAGAAGACGGGTGGACATGATAGGGAATTTAATTTAGAGTTTATATCTGCAATTAGAAAAGAGTGACAATCAACAGAAAAAACAAGTAAACGAAAATAAACAGTACATCCAATGCTTGCGCCAGGTCAATGCATCGTCAATTACAGACGTCACCTTTTTGGCAACCGGAATGTAAACAAAATAGTGCGTGATGGAAAATACACATGACATTGAATTACGGCAGTGGTTCGGGGAACCCGATACATAAAAGTAATGTATGAAGGAAACGATTGTCCAAGAAACCTTTCTGATAGCTGAAAAAAACAAAATTATACAAAGTAATCGGCTACATACACATTAGAGTATCACTCCGCTGGTCTAACGGGACGGGCTAGTCTAGGCCCGTTCCGGGGTGGAGACATGAGAAGGGAGACTTGTGAAAAAAAGTCATCAAGACTAAAAGTAACACGTCTTTGTCCACAAAAATTCACAACTTCTTGCTGTATGAACAACAATGACATACAAGCCGACACTGTGCCGCCAATCATCAGTGTGGCAAAGATGACATATTTGTAGCTGTATTTAGCTAGAGGTTTTTTGGACTACAGTACATCTGATATTTTGGGGTTCCTCTAGTGGTTATTGAACAGGTTAAGGTTTTAACACTGCTACGTGCCATCCGAAACTTCAGGTATCCTGGGACGCTACCGAGTTCTGCTCGCCAAAATTGCTGTGGATTTTCAAATTTGATGTTCAAAATCGTGATGTTATATTAAAATGATTTCCATATGTCCTGCTCCTGAATTTAATCTTAATTGGTTCATTCCTTTATCCGATAATATCCTAATAATTCTGATGATTTCCAGAAACAAAACAAAAACGAGAGAGAAAGAAAAAAAATTGACGCTATAATTGTATGCATGAACAAATTTGCATATCAAACTCTTGACGATGTGGTATGCAAATAGGTTGACGCTACCTGCCTTATACAGTACGCAGGTTTTCCGATCTCGGTACAAGAATATAAATATGATATTAACATAGTTTTTTAAAGTGTTAATTTGGGATTTAGATTAGAAATAATATTCTGAAATAGACAGAAAAACATTACGATTTTAAAGTAATATAAAGCTTTAGTTAGGGTATATAGAATACAAGTAAGTGAGATACATGAAAATATTTCTATCATGGAAACGAATCTATGTTATACCACAAATTGCGAAATTGGTATACGTAACATGTACGCTTTGCTATTTCTAAATTATATTTAAATTGACTGAATAACTGTTACGTTAAAAATGAATATTTTACATTATAGTCGAAATTTTCTACCAGATTTATAGAAATAAATGAACATACACTGTTAAAAAATTTCCGAAACATTTCTGAGAAAAGTTAGGCAACCTACCTGGAAATTTTAAGTAATTTGGCTAATAAAAGACATCCATTATACAGTTCTCAGGAATGTTGGGAGAAAACAAAACAAAACAACAGAAGTCTAAAGACTTGAACACGGGTTCTTTAGTCAAAATTCCAGCGTCGTACTGACTGCTCTAAATTTCCAGTTAAAGTAAAACAGTATAGTGTTAGAATTATGTTGGCTGAATGCCGATGATATAAACTAAGTTGATCCCACGACTTACGCCACATTTTAATCATTTATGTAATTGTCAATCAGGATTCGAAATTCCCATTTATTCAAAATATTTCGCATTTCTACCAAAATAAGAACTGACAAAATGGTGGAAGCAAACTCTTGATCAACATCAAATGGAGAGCTATGATAAGAAAGAGTTTTGTCATTCTGCGCATGTGCAGAACTGAAAACGAGAAATATCCAGATAATCACACGAAAAGTCTCTTGAGTTTTCCTCTATTACAGTGAAACAACATGAAATACTAATTATTCTGCGAAACTTCCCTTAGAATTTCTAGAACGTTAACAAAATTTTTAACAATGTAAAGTACGTGACAACAACAGTTTTACTTATTGTAAACTTTTGTACAAGTAAATAATCAAATACAAGAAATTAAAAATAGCATTTACCGAACTCCACAATCACACGAATCAATTAGTTAACAATACTGCTCTTGATTGAATAAAAGAACCAATTCATAGTTGTAGCTGCACGTCCATACATTAAAGCAAGAAGATAAGAGTGAAGTGTGTTCCCGGTAGGCGTTACTGTAAATGTTAATTCTTATATCAATTTTTCATACAACCTCTACATAGATACTATAAAGCTTATTTGCAATATGCAAGGGCGCTGATCCGGAGGGAGGGGGGGGGCTTTGGGAGCCCTGGCCCCCCAAAGTTGAAGTGGGCCCCCAGGTGAAGTCGGTTCACCTATTTCTACAGCCCATGGTCATTCGTTTTCCCTTTCTACTAAGCTTATCTCCCTTTGGCAAATCTATTTCATTGATAAATTCCTCCCTGCAACTCGTGTGCTACAATACTTATATAAATTACATCACGTATAATACCCCTCTCCTGGCTAAAGGAATTAATTTATGCATTGCTTGTGTTGTTTCTGTTGTTGCATCAGATCAATAAAGACCATTTAGTAAGAAAAGTAAGAATGAAAGAAAAAATGAAAAAGTATTTTCTGTCGTTTATCGCTCGGAATGCCAAGTCAAAATGACCCATAAGGTCAAAATATTATTTTTGTCCATTAGTCATTAAATAGAAGAGTGGAATTCTGTGTATTCTTTACGTACGTGTCTACAAATCTTATGGTAGAAAATGACGTTAAGCCCATGTATTTATTGTGTAATAATTTAAGACAATCAAGCATGAGTCAATTTGACCCAATCTTGGCGTTTTGTGTAACTATTTATTAATGTCATTTTATATTAAAATTAACAAGTTGTTGTCGGTTCTAATGATCACACGTCTCTCTTTCCAAACGACCTACACTTTATAATTTCTCAAAGAGCGAAGGAACGTGGACGATGCTGCTTGCGTAGTGGTGCTCAGCAATGTAATTGCTTCATTTGCAAGAATCAGAATACAACAGATACGGTGTGCTTTACATGTGAGAGTGAGAGAGTAAGGCAGTTTGATTCTGGTAATTTATATGTAGTACTTTATATGTTTAAATAAGTAAGAGACTCAGAGTAACTTTATTTTTGTGCAGACATGAAAATGGTTACAAGGTTAATATGATGTACTCATTTTTCTGTATTTTTCATTATTTTGTAGTATCTACTTGAAAAAATAAAATACAATATAATGCAATAAATAAACTAATTCTCTAAAATACCTTGATTTTGAACAAGTACCGTACTTTATTTGATACGAGAAATACACATAGGTCGAGAATGAATCAAATCTTGGTGTTCCGTGAGATGAAATTATCTTGGCGTTCCAAGAGTTAAGGATAATTCATCGTGATTTTGTGATATACAAACATAATTCAAGAAAAAGAAAAAAATATATACAAGAAAAGTAAGTGAGATTTTGTCATATACAAACATAATTTAAGAGAAAGAAAAAAAATACAAGAAATAAAAAGTAAGCAACAAGAAGAACTCACACAAAAGTAGGAGTAGACTTCCACTAGAAAATATATCCGTCAAACTGCCATTTGGATGCAATTAGTATTTACCGTTAATACCGTAATTTTGAGTTTCTAATACAACATATAAATAGGGAAACTATATACAGTGGGTAAGAAAAGTATTTGAACAAGTTCAACGAAGAGGAAAAGCAGACTATATCACATGTAAAACACGGATCATTTCGAAATCTCTTGCCCTTTTATGATAATTTGGATGCCTTAGATAGAATACTACAGAACTAACTACCACTCGATACACCTGTAAGGTAACAGGCAACGAAAGAGTGACGACTACGGGAATTAATCGCAAAAAAAGTATTTGGACAACCCAATCCTACTCTCGAAAGAAATGTTCTAGGTATTCTTTTGTGTACAAGAGCAGTCTACGTACTGTATTCAAGCAATCCACAAGCCAAGCTTGTTGGAAAGTCATGCTCTACCGTTCTATACATCATAAAGAAACATAAAACAGAGCAATTATTGCGGAATAGAATCCTTTCTGACCAACCAAGAAAACTAACTGTCCGGAATGCAACTTACATTCTTCATTCTTTGAACAAAACTCAATGAATTACTGCTAAAGATTTTACTACTTCACTCTCCTATGCGATGTAAGTTAATGTTACACCACAAACAATCCAAAATTCATTGAAAGAAAAGTGAGATTTAGAAGATGTGTATCCAGGGTATGAATACTGGCCACTCCATTAGTAATTACACAACCCCAAATCATAACAGACCATCCAACATTTTACCAGTTGAAGCAATGTTCTGCTTTCTGAAAGCTTCATTCTTCTCTCGCCACACGTCCTGATATCCATCACCACAATACAAATTTATCTTCGTCTCATCCCAGAAAAAAACTTTCTCCAAAATTCCAGGCACTCATATTTATATTTTTGGGAAAATTAGAACTTCTTCTTTTTGCTTTCTTCTGATATGTGTGTTTGGTTTCTGGCCAATTTTTTTGTTCACATCTGTAACATTAACTTGCATATCCTAGGGAAGTGAAGTAGCCAAATCTTTAGCACTAATTCTTTGAATTTTGTTCACAGAATGAAGAATGTATGTTTCATCCCGGGCAGTTAGTTTCATTAGTTGACTAGAACGAATCCCCAATAATTATTCTGTTTTATGTTTCTTTATGATGTATCTAACGGCAGAGCATGGCTTTCCAACAAGCTTGGTTATGTCTCGGTACGTTTTACCTTCCGCACGTAATTTGAAATTAAAGTGAGCAGTTCCAATGTTGTTCAACTCAATTTGTTCCCCATGCTGATTCTTTATGCCTGACACGGTGTGGATTGCTTCAATGCACCACGCAGAGTGCTCTTGTACACAAAATAATTCCTAGAACATTTATTTTGACTTTCGAGAGTAGTATGGGGTTATCCAAATACATTTTTTTGGCATGAATTTACGTGGTTATCACTCTTACGTTACCTGTTACCTTAGAGGTGTATCGAGTAGTAGTTATTTCTATAGCATTCTATCTAACGTATCCAAATTATTATAAAAGGACTTCGAAATGGACCACGTTTTGCGTGTGATAGGTCTGCTTTTCCTCTTTGTTGAACTTGTCCAAATATTTTTTTCTCACTGTAGGTGAGACAGAAGCTTCTTGAATGATGCCTTTCGAGATCGAGAACCGAGAATTAAAAAAAATATATTTGTCAAATAAAGCAGTAGCGCGGCGGAAGGGTGAGCTGGACAGAAAGAGATCAACATTTGAGAAAGCTGGATAACTCGTCTGCATACACTAACATTAGTTTATGTTATTTCCTAAGTTTATTTTCTAGTAACAGCAGAAACTTTGTTCTTATTAGTTAGAACATAATATGTTTTAGTGAATTTTTTAACGTTATACAAACATTGTTAAATTCTGTAATAGCTGGGCACTGAGAAAGCCTTCATAATGACTATATGTATACTATTATATGTGTTTTTTTTTTTATGAATATACAATATTTGGCCAAATCTGAATTAGATTTATATCGTATGTGCCTTCTTAGACCCTCACCTGAAAAAAAATATATCTGAATGGCCTCCCCCCCAAACTTACTGAGAAATCGGCGCCCTTGCCAGCTGGTAGCAGTTCCCAATGCACGATGCCGCGAGCAGTCCACCAAACACACAGGAGGACCTTCTTCTGGTGCAGTGCTGGTTTCGGCTGTTTTGGAACCGGTTCATGGGATGCTAACCAATGATGACGGCGCCGTGGAGCTTCGTACAGGACCCACTTCTCATCACATGTCAACACCCTGTCCAGAAATGGCTCCTTTCTCAGATGAGACAGCAAAGAAACACAGGTATCTGCTCGCCTTGCCTTCTGGTCCGGAGTCTTCGAGTGTTTCGTCACCGTCCTTAAACTTGGTAAACCACCGCTGCACTGTCCACGTAGTCACGACATCCTCACCAAAGGTCTGGCATATCTTCCGCCCCGCTGCAGGCGTTTGACCCCAGTTTGAACTCGTACAGCATACACGTCTTTATGACGCTCTGTGGAGGTCCCAGGTTCACTCTGTTCTTCTGCACGTTCACAGTGTAACTGAACTGCCACAATCAGGTAGTATATTGTCTATACCTACACCAACAACTGACCTTCGCCTGATGTCCATTCGCATTCAACTCACGGTGTGAGGGCCAATTGAACACAGACCTCCACAAAAAGCGACAAAACTTTCTTGGTTCCCTTTATACAATTTAGACAGTTTGACTTCTTGACGTATGCTTTACAGTCTTTACGGGATCAGTCTAGCAGAGGCTGATATAAATAGGAGAGTATCAGCAGAAGTAAAAGACTATCAGCAGGGAGAAAGCATGGGGATGAAAATTCGCAGAAGAAAATAAATGTCTGTATGTATACGTCCCCGAAACAATTTCCAACACTTTTGTATTATTACTGAAAGACAACAGAAAATAGTTTGGCATTGATATCTGACTACTTATATGACTTATAGTCATATTTTAAAACTACAATATAACGTTAAATAAAAATTTATCAGAATGAAACTAATTGTCACGAGACTTCTTCTAGTATGAAACAACATGAACAAAAGTATTAAATGGATATTATCGACATTCGAGCTTATAGTCTCGATCGAGACGAGAGTTTCGAGAGCTAAGTCTCGGTCTTGATTCTAGTTGCGATGGATAAGTCTCGGTCCTGGTATCGTCTCGAGTAAGTCTCGATGCATAGAGTCTCGGTCTCGTCTCGATTCCTGAACCTTAGTCTCGTTCTCGGTCTTGGTACCATGCCTAGTAAAATTCTCGACTATTAAATATTGATTAACTCTACATAAAGAATGTACAGTGAAATTTCCCATAATCTCTAAATAACGGACAGTTTTAAAATTCATGGCATAATAATATTGAATCTTATGCAAGGATAGCGGACACCTTGGTAACGTTCTTTTTTATTATTATTTTTTAAAAAAAGGCAAACAGCTCTCTATATCGTACAACGCTAACATATGATGGCCATCTATAGGGGATACTTGTTTTATATTTTCAGGTGTGGGTCATCGTCTTTGCGAGAAGTAGCGAAGGCGAATGAAGACTCAACTTGTAAACCCCTCTCCACCTTTTTCGAGATCGCTACGAGTAGTCGCGGTTTCTTAGTATGCTTTACAACAAGAACAACCAACACATACAACAATAACAACAAAACATAGTTACAATTGCGAAATGAGTAAGATGGAAGACTGTGGAGTGAAAACAAGAAGACTGTTATATTTAAAACTGACAACGCTGTTACATACAGTTGTTCTGTTACTGTCGACTGAGCCATGGTTGCCTAAAGGCCTTCAATTCAATTTATTTATTTATATCAAGAATTGTCCTGATGGTGGCATCATTACGGGGCTGTATCGCAGTTTTATTTTATTTTCCCACCATAACTATGTATGTTCATTTCATTGTATTAATGTATAGTACAGTAAGTTATAGATAGAACTACTGTACATTAATTCAGTTTGTGCACCATTTTCTTATTTCAAGTTCCTATAGCCATTTAAGGGAATTTTTAGTGTGTATTTCTAAATAACGGATACCTCCTCATAGTGAACTTCTTTTTTTTTAGGTCCCAACTCTATCCGTAATTCGGAATAATCCCTGTCTATTATTTATATAAGTTGTCTTAATTGAAGTATAGTGCATGCAATTAAGTCATAATAACAAACTTAGTTATTGGAACAAATTATCCCTTCTAGGCAGTTAATCTGCCTCTAACTTAATTTGTACTTTCTTTTTATTTTTTTTAAAGAATAATTTTTTTTTTATTTTTTTTTGAAGACTGTTTCATAACGTAGCCATTAGCTATATATTAAGGCATCATGGTGCTACATTGCTAATTTGCAATCGTTACGTTATGATAATTTATCCTTCCACCTTGCACACTGTAAATAATCACAACAGTTACGATAAACATTATTGTATGCTATTAAAGTATTTTGAAAGATTGTAGTCGTCAATATAATGTCAAGCGGATATAGAATAAGGTGTTTCGAAAAAAAAACTTTTTTTTTTTTTCGGAACGCTATAGCGCAGAAAAGTTGCCCATAATAATAATAAGAAAAATTAAAGAAAGCGAATTAAAATCTGATAAACCTTCCGACCGTGCATCATATTTAAATTTTATGAAAACATTCAAAATTTCTATTTAAAAAAAAAAAAATATATTAACCATTCTTTCATGGAAGTACTATAGATTTTGATGAAAATTATATGAACCACATAAACTTAAATAGTATCCACGTAATTTTCGTATCATTGTTTACCGGGCGCACATTGCTACCAAAACAAAAAATCGCTTTTCACCAATAAAGTGTGAATTCTCATGAATTTTTATCAAGGGCATGAATTGTTGTTATACATTTTTCTTTTCTAAAGAAAGTGTACGTTTTCTTCATGTAAAATTAAAAACTGAAATTCGACTAATTATCTACTCTGATGTTCTCATTATTCGAGTTCCACCCACATCGTTCCGAACCAACCAACCACACTACAAATACTATGAAATAAAGATCTAATAATGAAACGTAGTTACTACTGCTTGTAATTTGAGGTATAAACTTTAGTGGTCAAGCTACGTCATCGCTCAGGGCTCGAATACTGACTGAATGTTGAAACATATCTTCTGATTTTTAATGACTGTAATTTGCATCGCTCGAAGGTGAACATTTTAGTATGCAATTAAATCATCGCATTATGTGAATACCTAAGGTCTCACACGTGGAGAACTCTTCGACAAGGAAGTCGGTAGAAATTTGATCTCGAACAATCGACAAATATGCAGGAGGAACAAATAGAGATTCTGGTCCAGATAACGAGAAAATGAAAGAAATTATACCAATTCTGAGACTCTCCAGCAATATATATGTAACAACAGAATAAGGAGAGCAAACCTGTAATGTTATATAACTTGCGTGCTTAGATTCATCATTCAGCCCTTCAGGAAAAAAAAAAAATATTTTTCTTTCATCATAAACGCACTGTGTTCTTGGAATCTTGATTTTGTTTTAAATTTCTCTACCATAGCAATCAAGTGAGATTCAAACAACAAAAGCACCACGCCTGACGGTCTTGCAGTGCAGCAAGGCTCGCGGCATAATAATAATAATAACTGGTATCTGTTTCTTGTACCGTACCTATCGTGCATTGTTTTGACAGTATAACTATTTGAGATCCTGTCATACCTTGGCGGACAAAATGTAAAGTTTAGTAGTATATTGGTCAGAAATCTCTGCCCGCTATTTTATATACTCTTTATGTAATTACAAGACAGAAGTGGGTGAAACCAACTATCTATTCTGCACATGTAGTTGAAAAAATTTACACACTTGATGGATCGCTGTGGATGCAAGTATTATTGACAATTTGGATCTGAGTGAAATAAGCATCATAAAATGTGACTTTGAAATTGATATACTTTTGAACAGGGATTGCGCCAGGCCCCCTTGTGGAGGGTGTTACCCCCCAAATTCTCGAGAACCCTCACCAAGTATTTTTGCGATAAAAAAATCGATAGAACCCGTGCAAAACTCTACTTTACCTCCCATTTTTGAAGTTACACCCCCAATGGAAAATCCTGGCGGAATCCCTGCGTTTGAAACTACATTTTCCACTTTACAAGATGGAATTTAGTCATCGATAGTTGAACAGATATGCTCGTTACCTTTATCTTTAGGTCTTGTCGTCCTGAATAAGTTTACTATGTGTTGCGGGGACATTTAATTCCTTGACCTAAGAATCAGATATAGAGCGTTTAAGGGAAAGCTTCTTCTTCTTTTTTAAATATGTTCTTTCTAACATTTAAAAATAAGACAATTGCCTCTTTACTATGTCCAGTTTGGGAATTGCTTTCGGTGTCCGTAGGATGTCCCACATTGGTTCTCTTTGGGACGAACTGTTGGTCTTTTTTGGATATCCAGTTTGGGACGCGTTTTCTGCTTCCACTGGGTGTCCCAACTTTGATCTTATTTTTTATATCTACTTATCTATTTGTTTTGGTATCCAATGATGTCACAACTGGAATTAAATTCGGGCATCCAGTTTCGAACTTGTTTTCGGTATCCACTGGATGTCACAATTTGGATCATTTTCGGACAACCTGTTTCGTGCTTGTTTTCTGTATCCATTGGACGTCCATATTGGGATGTCTTTCCGATATCCAGTTTCGGACTTGTTTTCGGCGACCATTGGACGTCGAAACAAGAATCTATATATTAAAAAAAATTCTAAAGATTTGGCCAGTCCGTCCGACCTTTACACTGGACCGATTTTGATCAATCTTTTTTAAAAATATCCGGCTTAACACGTAGATGAGCCATCAATAAACCGCATTCCTCTCTGTCAAGCTTGAACTGAGGGAGAAGCGTTTGAGTGTTCTCCCCTATGTATTCCTCTCAGAAGCTTTGTCCAGTCGGTCCGGCCGCTTTACTAGACCGATTTTGATAATTCTTTTTAAAATATCCGGATTAACACGTAGATGAGCCATCAATAAATTGCATTCCACTCCGTCAAGTCTGAACTGAAGGAGAAGTGTTAATCCAAAATGGCTGCTCAGAAAGGCGTTTTCGAAACCACTGAAACTAGAGAAACGAAATTTGGTCTGAAAGTGTATTATCATGAATGGGTGACTATAATATAAGAAAACGTTAAAACGTCGCCCATCGTAATCCAAAATGGCCGCCAGAAGGAATTTTCCAAACCACCAAAACTAAAGAAACGAAATTTGGTATTACATGTACCAGCACGAGAAAAAGTTTTTTAAAAAGTTGCCGTCTTAATCCGATAATGTCCGCCGGAAAAGATGTTTTCCAAACCACTGAAACTAGAGAAATGAAATTTGGTATGAAGGTGTACCATCACGAGTAGACTACAATAAATGTATCAAAACTCCTCTATGGGGTCGTAGGCCCCGGGGGTATGGAGGCAGATCTTTATCATGGATACTCATTCCCTTGGAGAGTCTAGTTACGATAAAGGGGATGCAGCTCCCAAAACTCCCGAAGTTAGGGGCGCAACTCGCCACGGGGGATCGAGGATTGGTGACATATACCTCAATGACTGTTACCAACATATTCTATTCACCCATCACCACTGGACGGGCAATATTTTTTTAAAATTTAAATGTGGATTGTTGTAAATAAAAATATGTAGGTTCAATGTTTTAAATCATTATATTAGTGTTTGGCAGGAGTATTAGTAGTAGTAGTTGTTGTTGTTGTTGTTGTTGTTGTAGTTTTAGTTGTAGTGGTAGCAGTAGAAGTTGTTGTTGTTGGAATAGGAGTATTAATAGTAGAAGAAGTAGTAGTAGTAGTAGTAGTAGTGGTGGTGGTGGTGGTGGTGATTGTAACAGATACAGCATATTTATTCCATGGAGGCGCAGATAACCAGAGATTATGGTTACGATCAGTGACGTAACTACATTTTATGGGCCCCCCGCAAGCGAACACCCAAAGCCCCCCCTCCGCCAACAAAATTTTCGCTTCTTGAATGGTAACAGTGGCGGCTCGTGCTTCAGATGTTAGGTGGTGTACAACATGTCTTATTATTATTATTATT
>JAGDQP010005012.1:41709-56109 GCA_022664845.1 Lepisma saccharinum | reverse complement strand
ATTATTATTATTATTATTATTATTATTATTATTATAACAAAAATAATACCACATGCTCTAGACACTATTGGAGATTAATGTTCTAAAGATTTACCTAATTATGCACAAAGCTCGCACATATTTCTCAAACTAATTAGTAGGAAATTTAATGCACAACATCCATAATTTTATGGAGAGAAGTTCATAGAGCAAATACGCTTGTTATGTAAATCCAACTAAATATAATTGTAGGATATACTAAATATTAAAACAATACTTATCTACTTGCAGAGCAAGACCATTGTTTTGTCCTTGTTTCTAATATACTTTCCAACGACTTCATTGTTGAAGTCTTTCAATCCGATGACTTCATTGTTGAAGTCTTTCAATCCGATGATTTCATTGTTGAAGAAGAAATAGAATATACCACACACACCATGCATGGAATGACGGAAGTACTGTTGATTGATCGCTACACAAAAAGCACACGTTCTCTAATGGTGAGGTGCTTCCTTCTAGGCCTACAAAACGCACATGCACTCAAATGTTTGTACACACACCGCACACGTAATTTAATGTTCTGTTGTACACAGCCTGCCTTTAATGTCAATTAACTCATTTACGAATTATACGTTAGAGCTCTGGTTCGAATACAAGTAATGTGTTGTTCTTTAATTGTACACACACGAAAAAGAAACACGAAAGAGAATAAATCCGGGTTTCGTTCACTTTTCAACACGTGTTAAACTGAACTCCCGAGCGCGATTGATTCTGAGTCGTCACCAATACTGTCTGCCACACAAAAATCAAGGGGGACGGAATGTTAATAATAAAAGAGTGATACTGTGCCTTTTTCGGTAAAACTCAAAAGATTTTACAGTAGCATACAATTCCAAATTCTCATTCCCTCCCGCACCCCCAGCCCCATCACCAAACACACACCATCAGCTTGAAAATACTGGCAAATCTCTAAATATCGGCCACTGGAAAAAACAATAAATCTGAAACCCAACCATTCTTTATACTCTGGAGTGAATTGGTGTTTGGGAATGAGGATGAGTTCAAAACAAGTCTCCAATTCTTTGTCACACCAAGCCAAGGATCACTGGAAAACATACACACGAAAAGAGAGAAAATGAAAGAAAAAAGAGAGAGACGGGGAAAGAGAGAAATAAATAAATAAGACAAAAACGCTAGCATTTATTTCAATGCTGTATGTAACATGTGTCCATAATATTGCATGAAATTTAAAAAGTTCTAAGGATTAATAATTATGTTATGTACGGTATAAGGATCTTGGCTGAAATATTTATTCAAGTGCGCTCTAGGCTCCGGTTTATCAAAATTATTTTTTACGCCACGACTTCCAGAAGTTTGAAAAACATTGGTCTCAGGTACGAAAAGAATACAAAAGTTACGTAAAGTCCCTTCCTTCCAATTCAGTTTAGTTGTATTTACTGTAGCTGTGGGAAGCATTTGCAACGTGAAACTTACAAAAAAAAAAGTGTTGTGAAGGCAAGTTGACATTAGTGTTTATTTTTCATTTTTGTACCTCGATCCACCGGGTAAGAAAAAGCGCGCAAATGTACTAAAAAAGACACCTACCAAACATCTTCTTCATCTTGGACTCTCCGAAGTCAGGGGTGATTGTTCCCTCTCCTCTCTGTCCCTCTCACTCTCTCTTTCCACTCTCCTTCATTTACTTGCAAAATGGCCTTTTTGCTTGCCGAAACAAGTGGTAAGAACTAGAAGTCTTTTTTTTTTTTTTTTTTTTTTTGCCTTTTCCTTTGGCGAGCATTCATTCTGGAGAATTGTTTTGCGAAGGGGTGGGTCCTGCTCCTGGGTCCTAAGGTTCATGGCTGGACCTCTTCAGTTCTGAAACACAAGAAAAGCAGGACGGGTACGGAAAGAGAAGATGGAGATGGCGTTGGTGCTTGTAAATTTTAGAATAACAATTTTCGGATGAGAGATTAAAAACAGTTCCGAATCGGCTTATGCCAAAATTGCTCACGGTGCTTGACCTACAAGAATCCCCTCCCTACAAAGGGTAATAAACCAACTCTGCAAGGTCAGACCATCTTTTAGTAAAAGAAAAGAGACTCGAAGATTCAAGTTGCAATCCTCAGATAGATTTAATCACCGAAGTCTGAAAATTATGAGCAAAAGTTTGCTTCTTTCTATTGAGGCATGTTTATTTTTATTATTTCTCCGACTAAGGCAAAAATGAAGAGCAGGTTGATTCGAACCATTGGGAGGCTAGGGTGAAGGGCCCCTTGGAAGGGTCAGGCACTCGAGCCTCCCCGCGTTGCGGGGTTTCGCGCCATAGTAGTTACGCCCCTGGTTACGATAAAGGGAGGCACCCCACAAAACTTACCAAGTTAAGCACACTGCCCACCATGTGTAAACGAGTATTGGTAACTCTACCATTGAATGTATCCAACATATTTTTTTCACCCCGCACAACGGGCGGGTACTTCAGCTTTAGGATTGGAGTATTTTTTTTCTTTGAAAGCTCATTAAATCTATTTTCATTTAATGAGCTTTGGGATGGGCCATCAAAAAATTGGGATGGGCCATCAAAGCACTAGGGAGAAAAGTGAAATATTATAAATGTCCCTGTAAAAAGTAAAATAAAATCTTACACTGCTATCTTCATCTTTAATTTGAATTTTATTTACAGCCTTTAGGCATCTAAGGCTCAGGCCGGGATATGGGAGGGGAAAGGGTGTTGGAAGATGTCGGGCAGGGCTATAATGACGGTGCCATCCCGTGTCTACCGTGATTGAAGAAAATCCTGTACGGTTCTGTGCTTCAATGATGAAAGGTGTTTCATGCAGTGTTGGAAAATTAAAAATTGCTGCCTTTGCTACCAGACGCTACATTTTTCCCCAACACTTTTTTTCGGTATTTTTCCCCAACTACTCTTTTTCCATTTGCCAGTGCAATTAAAAAACACCGAACCTGATTTAAATAACCTACACGTACCCTTGGTCACTAATTTTATTAAATTTCGTAATGATTATATACATAAGAAAAATATATTTGCAAATAATGTAAATATAACCACGCAAGGGGTCGATCTCAGGGCCTCAAGATTAGTTTTCCGACACGTTAACCATTAGACCATGGTAACAACCTTAGGCAAGGAGCTTGGTCTCCTTAATTGTCAAAAAAACTGATCAATCCCGAATGGCAAATCGCATACAATATAAAAAGGTAGTTGGGGATAAAATCTTGCCTTTCAGACACTCAATACAGGGTACTGCTTTTAACACTGCCTAACACAGATTTTCCGTGAAATTGATCATTAGAGCAGATTATAAGGTGTCAGAACATGAAGCGTTTAACAGCGTTTAATTCTTTTATACTGAATGGATTCAATTCTGCAAATATTTCGTCAACAAACAAACACGAATTCATAGTTTGAGTCTGGAAATATATCTTAAAATCTTTAACTAGCTTGTATTAAAGAATTCTTTATCCCATGAATACCTCTGAACTCTCTACCTCTTTTTCTGTTCCTTATGACTAGAGAACGGATTTTTATGAAATTTCATATTCTCTATTTTTTATTGGAGAGCGACAAAACTTGAGATCTATACGTTTGGATGGGCATAGACTCCATTGCGCATGAGAAAAAATTGCATATTTCATAATATTTTGACCAAAACTTCATATTTTACCAAATTCTTCATATTTTGTTCATATTTTTATGTTTTATTCCGAAATTGTCTTACTTACATTAAAAATCTTAGTGGAAACGCCAAGAATTTGTTTACGGATTTATTTTATTTTCTCAGATTTTTCTACGCATTTCTGGAGAAAATGCTGCCAAAGCGTGTTGCCTTAGGCCACTTTCACATACGCGCGAGAGCGGGACGAGAGCGAGTTCTCCCGCGCCCGCCTCGCTCTCGCTGATCCTTTCACATCAACGCGGGCATTAACTACGCGGGAAATTTCTGCGAACAGGGTTGCTGTGTAACCAGTTTTATTGACGTGGTGGCAATGGACACACTCATGATAATATGACTACCAAGGAAATTCCTTTAATTTGTTAGTTCGTTATTTAAAAATATATATTAGTTCCAAACGTGTGGTTTAAATCAATAGTCTGAATATTTGAACAAATGGCTCAGCTCGAAAGATCGTAATTATTATTATTATTGCTTGTTCAGAAAACAACATCGGCTTGCCGTTGCTTTGTGACTATTTGCTACCGAAAATATATATTTTGCTTGTTTGGGATATCTGTCGAAATAGTGGAATAATTCCGAGATTTTCATCCCATGGAAGGCAATGGCAAACCACCATGGGTTCACCTTGCCCAGGGATCTTCGGGTCAAAAACCTGCCTTGGGATAGAACACCTATCATCATCATCATCATTAATACAGTATTGAGTGAATGAAATGTATAACAGAAAATGAGTAAAGAAAATGTACTCTTTCTTCAAACTGATTTGCCGAAACACAACTCCGGTGCGTCCGGCCTACTTTAGTTAATTTAGACTGTGTAATGTTTTCTGCTTGTACAAAAATCAGAACAAATAGTTGTTTATTAATACCGTAGATATATGAGAAACGGTAATATGATTCACTTTCAAATTTTCGACGTAAAACTACTACAATTTCATGAAAAATGTATATAAGTAATTATTCTTTGAAATGACAATATATCTTCATAACAAAGAAATAACTTCTTGTTTACAGCTCTATGAACATTCATATCAACATTATTATGATCCAACAAGAAGATTAGCTTTTAATGAAACAATTCTAGCTACCGGCCTGGTGTAATTGATGAAAATGCAGCCTATTTCGTGGTGTTTCCTAGCAACACTGTTCTCTCTTTTCGCCTGCGCCCGCCTCGCTCTCGCGCGTATATGAAACGGCTCATTTAGTTCAATGTCTTGCTTGGCTTTTTGCGGGCAGCTCCCGCGAAAGTCTCGCCGAATTTCTAGCAGGGAAACGCGGATGTTTTTTTCGTCCACAGCGAGAGAAACCCGCTCTCGTCTCGCGCTGATGTGGAAAACCCAATTGCTCGCAATGTATTTCTAAACCACGCGGGTGTTGTCCGCTCCGCTCTCGCGCGTATGTGAAAGCAGCCTTAGGCTATAATTCTACGTTTATGTTAAGCGAGACAGCGATTGTTGAGGTTCAAACCCTTGGGGAAGTTTGGGAGGGGAGGGGGGTTAGTGAGTGGAATTTCTCTGTATATCAGTTGCTGTGTGTCATTGTTTGTGGTTACCAGTGATTTGAGAGCTGGACGTGGAGCATTGTATGGTGATACCAAGATGCCAAAAGCTGGAATTCGAGATTGGTGCTCTGAATTTTAATGTTACCGTACAGATGGGAAAATAGTTTTGTGCACCTACTGTTCGAAAGAGGTACGTATATGTTTACCCTTTCAATATAAAAACTTTTCTGCTATTCTAGTTATAAACAGTATATCTTTTAAAAGTTTTGCACTAAATGGTAAAAATAAGTTTCTAACCATGGCAACTTTTTGAACATTTTGTAAGAACTTCGCAAGCTACTAGTGAATGCTGATACATACAAAATTTTGTTTTTGTATCACTAGCGGATTGGAAAATGGCATTTGGTCAGCCATATTGGATACAACATGGCAACGTTTTGGGCATTTCGATCAAATAAATGTATTGCCATCGGTAGTACACACGTGTGCAAAATTTTTACTCAATCCATTTCGATCAAATAAATGTACTGTCATTGGAACCACATACCTATGCAAAATGAGAACTCAATATGTTAACGGGAAGATTGAGGATTTGATTACAAAATTTGATTGTTAGGGGAGCACGGTAATAAAATCGTTTAATTAGTTGTGTAATATTTTAAGTAATTTTAGTAAACTTTCTAAAGTGCTGAATGTCTTCTTCGGAAATGTCATTTATTTATTTTTGCAACTAGATGTGCACGTCAAGAGATCATTTTACAAAAATGTGAAAAAATCTTCTAGATAGGATAGGAAAGAAATTCTCATATTTCTTCATATTTTGGCATTTTCAATTTCATATTTTCCTAAAATTTTCTTCATAAAAATCCGTTCTCTACTTATGACCCTTATAAGTGTAGAACAAGTATTAGTATTGTCAAATTTAGTATCAACTTGAATCATGTTTGTCTGAAGTCTTAAACCTCCGTTTAATTACTTGCAAAACAAAATCTATAATTTCTTTAAAAGCTCGTAGTTTGTTAGCTAGGTTCGAACACATATCCTCACGTTTGAGAGGTTATTATGCTAACTAGTACCCCACCGGAAATTCTTCCTCAAATTAATACGAAACCTTTCTTCACATGAAACTAAATTTTATACTGTTGCTTCCTAACTAACATTTTTTTTTTTTTTTTTTGCTTCTCGTGGTGTTTTTATGTAATTCTGTGTGTATTGCAAAACGAAATGAACGAGTGTCTCATGATTTAGTCCACTTCTGATTACAGACATCAGTTTGTTCAAATTGGAAGACGAGGCGACTGAATATAATATACAGTAGATCGCTACTATGCTTTATTCTTACCTATACGCATTTATTATGTAATTCTCGTTGGCTGATTTGCTGCATTGAATCGAATATTTATGACCTTTACGCATTTTGTCTCAGGCCGGAATAAGGTAGGGGTGGAGAGAAAGGGAAGGAATCGGCTAGGACCTAAAAGTATTAGCTAATACAATTCCTGCATTTTCTTGGTGTGACTAAGGAGAACCTCAATCAAGATAAGTGGTGGATGACTTCTTCTGCTTCATTGAGTAATAAATGTTCATTTACATTTCAGGTCATTTTCCCTTCTATTGTCTTAAAAACAATCAAACTATCTTTTGTTTGAATTCCAAACTGAAGCACAATTTCCATTCCTAAAGATAAACGAAATATAACATGAGATTCAAATAACTGTAAAAAAAATAATTTAAATTTCATAAATCTTTATTCTATTCTCATTTCGATAAAGATAGACGTCATTGTTCTGGCTTTCGATAGGAGGCTTTGTTTCAATTTATTTACCATTTTTGTCTCCCCCCCCCCATTTTATTAAAAACTTTGGTAAACTTTATTTTATATGGGCCATTTTAGTAACTATGGGCTTTGGCCCGTCACGACGATATAAATGGCATGTAGCTTTAAAATACACAAACAGCAATGCCCCATGCGGGATTCGAACCCACAACTTCATGAACTGCGACCCAGCCTCTATCCCACACGGCTACCGAGTTCGGCTCGCCATTTCAATAGCAGGAAGTTACATAAATTGCTTTATTTTTTAAAAAGTAGAGTTTTTATTTTAACTTCATTCTTGTTTTTTGCACCCGTATTTTTAGTAATGAAGAAGTAACGTTGCTGTTTTTTTTTTCATAGAAAAGCGGTTTCATTTTATTTTTAGTGTTGTCTTTATTCGCATTTATAGTACATGAGAAGTGAAACCCTTCGATTATTTAGAGGAAAACTAACGTCCGGAAGCAAAACACTGTGTCAGCAAATTTTACAGACATTGATTTCCAAGGGTCTAACTTTCATTAAGCAACTCTATTTCATTCGAATGTGCAGATACGGTCTTTTACACTTGGACGCCAGATAAAGGTCTTCAAAGGCTTATTATCTTCTTTGATGCTTATCCTATTCGCATTTTTAGAAGAGAATAAATGATACTCTTTCAAACCACTCATATTAATACAAATTAATTAAAATACATTACCATAAATATTTATGTTTTGCGAACAGCTCCTTATTTCATATCTTAGTCAGAAAAAAAACAGAAATTAAATGTATATATATATTCTGAGATTCCAACTCAAGACCTTAAGTATCGCAGCTTAAAGTCATAGGCAGTAGACCCCACACTTACACTTTAAAAGTCCTGAAAATTTCTCCCATGAATTACTCAACTGTCTTTCTCAACAGTCTAAAGTGCAGTTGTCAACATTGTTCTATTCTACTTCAATATATTTTATTCTAGATGGTTAAACTATTTTATTTGAAAAAAAAAAATGTGATAATTTGAATTAAAATTAAAAACATTGTGTTCCCCCAGGATTTGAACTCACGAAACCAGTTTTCAATTTTGGTTAAAAATAACTAAATAATAATACATTTACTCGACCAGGGTTTGAACTCGCAAATCAATGCGTGTGAGTCAAGCACGCTAATCATCACACTAGAAAGGCTTGCTGTGCTGATGAGCAATACTATATTTAACGGAAATGAACTGTGGTTTACGAAGAGTCCTGTCTTGTCAGAAAGAAAAAGACTTGCTGCTTCTAATCGTGCTTTATTGAGTTCTGCATATTGCAACAATAAGTAAGTGTTGAATGATTTTGTCGAAGAATATTGCCTATAAAGCACAGTTTGTTTCGATTAAAAGACTAGGTGGATAACCGATAATGTGTAGCATTTTTTTTCCTCATAGCAACAAGGGGCAGGATGCAAACCCGCGGAAAATTTGCATTTATTTTCTTGACAGATAGTACCACGTAACAAGCCATGTCTTCTTTGGCTCTAATGGCTTTTTACAGGCTGTGATTCCATTACAAAAAGAAGCCATTTACTCTTCCTTGAAATATAATTTCGCTAGTATATGTTTTATAGTTGATAATTATTAGCTCTAACTTTAATAGTTTCAAATTCTTCCATACAAAAAAAAAAAAAAATGATTATAGCCTTCTTTAGACGGAAGAAATTAATGCGAAAATATTCTTTCATTGCGGTTCAAGAATTAGGCAGCCAGAGCTAGTGGATGGATTATCTCCATCTTTGATGCAATAGGTATTATTTTCAAAAGGTGTAAGATTGTTTTTGATTATGATGTAGGTTTACGACTGTAAGAGACAAAAGAAAAACATTACGTCTGCTACGGTGGTGTGGGAAAAAACTTGCAAAAAAAAAAAGTGTTGCGTTTAGCAGGTGTGACGTAATGAGCGCCTCTTTTATTATATAGTGTGTGTGTTATATATATATGTATGTGTGTGTATATGAGCTTGTTCACATAACGTTTGTTTTTCATAAACCGTAACTCTCCAGAAATAAAAAGAAGAAGTACTCATTGGTGAACTGAACAGATTCACACAGGCTGCACAGCTGTTGCAATATCTTCGCTCTCGTGATGTGTTTAACTGTTGTGGAAGTGTTACTTTTGGTGGTGGCTTTAAGCAGATGTGCGGGGTCCGATTCTGTTGGGAATACATCGGAGAACACGGGTCGTACTTCGATCTATGTTGATGGTCATTTATCTCAGGAGTCCACACTGGTATGAATAACTTTTCTTCTATTCTTCCTAATATTTATATACACAAAAAGGTTATTCGTGTGCGAAAGATGGTGTAGCACTAGATATGCATTAATAAATCTACGTCATTATTGCAGTGGAGCTACAATGCACTTCCTTTCTGTATTTCATAATCAATCAGTCAATCTGTCAAATCAATCAATGAATGAATCAATCAATCAATCAGTCAATCTGTCAAATCAATGAATGAATGAATCAATCAGTCAATCTGTCAAATCAATGAATGAATGAATGAATCAGTCAATCAATCAATCAATCAGTCAATCTGTCAAATCAATGAATGAATGAATGAATCAATCAATTCCAGAATTCCAAACTAACACCTTGTGGCAATGATATGGCAAGTGCGTTAGTGATGTGGCCGTAGAAATGAGCTGTGCCTCAATGTCAAAGATTTATTGAAGCTCTTCATTCAATATCTTAATTCGTACTATTTGAATGATAAATACTGACTGACAAATATTTTGACTGCTTTTACAATAATAATTCATAGTACTGTATTTGAACAATAGCTAGAAAGTGAATGTTTGTATTTTATTTTGTTCTAGCAAAGTGTAGGCGAACGTTGGAACAAATACTAAATTCAATTTGTGGAGAGTAACAAATGGAATTAGTTTGCAAGTGATAGTAAACAAGCTATCTCGACACGATGTAGTTCCCATGATGATTTGCTTTTGATTCTTAACAGCCCTATTCGGGAATCCCGACTGTCTCATTAAATCCTTGATACCTTTTATTGTGGGAAACGCCACATAAGAAAGTTCCAAACTGAATTCACTCGTTCCAGTGTCGACAACGGCTTGATTAACAGTGGTGGCTGACTTGTGTACGGTTATGGCAAACGGTCCATCAATTGAGAAACTAGGTTCTGGTCTAGTTAATATTATTTCTCACGAATGTCATCGTTTTGTTGTAAAATTGGAATTGTGCTGCTGTAAAGTTGTCCCAACTACTGTAACAATGTGATTGGTCCAATCGCTCACAATCATGGTGTACTCCTGAAGTGCGGTGAAGCTTACCATGTTTATTAACTTCGCATGTAAATTATTAGTGGGTTCTGTGCAGGTAGCGCTCCACATATTCTCAACCACCCCACGACCGCTTTTTAGGGCTACCAACTACACCGGATTGACCGGAACTGACCAGAAACTCACTCTCATGTCCAGGCTCGTAAGTATATAACTTAATTTCGTAAATAACATTGTCAGTCTCTCTCCCACTTTCATGTTAATTTGTTGTGCTGTTGTTAATTCGGTGTATAGAGAATCCAACTGTCCTTTTCTTTTCCATATTAAATTCCAACTCTCTCTCCCTCTCACACTCACTCACTGTTACCAAGCGTTAACAAATTAAGATTTTAAAAGTGAAAGAATAACACTATAACCACTTTATGAGTAGTACTATACTGTATTTTCCCATAGTTTTTTGAGTGTAAGTACATTTTTTATTGAAGAATTATACATTTATTATCTTCTTTCCAAAATTGTTGTATTACCATTTTCTATAGACTCGTTTCATCTCATTCAGATGTGCCGGTCAAGTAATAGATTTTAGTAATCATTTTCTATGAACTTTTTATGGAAATTTAACAGACCTGCATTTTTATTCCCCACTCAAAAAAAAACAAAAAAACTGCTTGGATATTCCTGCTTAAATTTCACTGTTGATACTCAAAACATGGTATGTTGCACTACTTTTGACAAATCATATCTTAACAACTTTTGAACATAAAGAAGTTATTCTATTTTTATATGATACATATTTGTGCGTAGTTTCTGATGTCAAAAGATTACTCTCATATTGTCTCTAAAGCAAGTACAAAAATTCCTCTTCCTTGCTGGCAACTTTGAAGACAATATCGATAATTACAAGATTTCGGGAATACCGAAAAAAGTATGTACCTTTGAGTCGCAACGCCCCATAACACCTGCTACTATCGAACCCCATACTTAGGAGTTCGAGTATAAGAGATAGTCATAAAAACTGGATTACTTAAATCTCATACGGAGAACAAGTGCTGTTGTATCATCTTTAAGAAACATGTAACAACAACAGATTATATAAATAAGAATGTACGTATTAAGCAAACAGAAACCGAAACATAACGATTACAGCAACGACTCTTCCGAATAGTCCGCACGAAATAAACAAGGTTTCAGAATTTAACGGGCCAGCTTTTCCTCGTGTCTCGCTGACTCATGAAATTCCCATGAGTACCTCTGCACCAGAAATTGGTAAAAACGGGGTATTGTTTATGACATGTTTGTTTCACGGAGGCAGTGTTATTCCAGTCTTCGACAAAATACTTCGTATAGTAGCAAGTGTAACCACGACGACTATTAACGATTTCTGCGGCCTATCTGGTAAGTCGGACACGCAGTACAATATATTTGAAACTTTGAGACTTAAGGTGCTCCGCCACCAGGGTTGGACCCACCTGAAAAAACCCACCTGGGTTTTTGAGCTTTTTGTTAGTATATTATTAATACAACTAAGGTGATCACATTGAAAGTGATTTTTAAGAGATTTTGGACTTTCTTTGGGCGAATAGATGCTTTCACATTAAGGTATACAACAACATCCAACATATAATAATTAAGTCTTTCTTAAGACCAAAAATTCTGAAAGCACTGAATAAATGAACGAAAAAAAAACTTATCTTAGTTTGAGATTATAGAACAAATTAGTGTACGGCTTATGTTTATATTTGAAGTAAAATACGCTATTTTATATTTTAGAAAATATTGCAAAACAAAAAGCAATAATAAAATTTGAGAGCAATGAAATAGCATGTAGGAATTAGAATGAAATATGGCTAGGTCTTCCAGTCAACACAAATGCCATTGAAGATGAAGTAAATTACAAAAAGTTGAAAAACTAAAACGTGAAAGCTATTTTCTGATTTAGTTTGAAAAGATTTTCTAGTCTACAGTCACTAAGTTCAGTGTTGCACAATGTGGATGGATCCCCACTCCGTAGAATCACTTTTACTTCCTGATAGTAAATGATTTTCCACAGTAACTAAGTTCAGTGTTGCACGATGTGACAGAATCACGTCACCAGTCCGTAGAATCTCCTTTACTACCTGATCTTAAAAATCTATATACCTTAACTAATTTCACTGCTTTTTCCACCCCAAGCCTGTTTCTAATCTTATTCCATATCAATCCGAAAGTCGAGAATATTCTTTCAATTGACGCCGATGTTGCAGGAGTGGAATGAAGATGAGAAATGAAGTCACAAAACCCCGGAGGTAATTTAGAACCTTTCTCTGCTTTCGCTTTCATTATTTTCCACCATTTTGCAGTAGAAAACTGGTTGATGATTATCTCCTGTATCACTGACGTGGCAAAGTATTCTCTATCTTTTATTTTAAATGCTAGAACTCCCGGAAGATATTCAGGATAGTTTTCTAACAGCCAATTTTCTGCTGCGCTCTCCTGCTCACTAGTGAGACGA
This sequence comes from Lepisma saccharinum, assembly GCA_022664845.1. Classification (NCBI taxonomy): domain Eukaryota; kingdom Metazoa; phylum Arthropoda; class Insecta; order Zygentoma; family Lepismatidae; genus Lepisma; species Lepisma saccharinum. The sequence goes on along the minus strand of JAGDQP010005012.1, from coordinate 43,376 downwards.
CGACCCATGTATTTCGGATCCATTAAATTCGCCAGCAGGTGAAACGGTTGTATGGCTTGATCAAATCTTTCTTTAAAAACGCTGTAATACGGCTTCAAAATGTCATCATCAAGTAGATCCAACCATACTTCCACTGCACAAGATAATGAAGTTGATTCCGCTTGCAAAATATCCAGGGCGGAAGAAACTACCGACAATTGCTTTTCAAGATTTTGAGCTTCCGTATAAATGAGAACATTGTCCAATAGTTTAGCAATTGACTTGTCAATTTCGTCTTTATACTCCAATGTTATCTCTCTCTGTACTTGTGATAATTAGCCAAGAAAGTTTTGACGCAATCAAGATAGGAATTCCAACGTGTATCATTTGGAAGCTGAGGCATCCACTGCTCTACTGCTGCAGTATCTAAAAGTTTACCACTTATCAATTTTGAAGATGGAGGAGAATAACCGGGTCTTAACATTTCAATCATTTCCTTAAAGTGTTTAAGTTCAGCAACATTGAAAGGAATGTTTGCTGCAAAGAAGAACTGCGCTATAGCCTTATCAAGTAATTGTTTTTGACGCTCAGTTGTTTTTATCGCGAAGTCACTTATAGACGGTTGAAGATTAAAGGGTTTAGAAATTGAACTCGCACTGACTGGACTTGGAGCACAGGAGGTATCGACACTGGAACTAGCACTTGAAGAAGGTGACACTATAGTTGAACACTCCTCTCTGAGATCAATTTGTAACGGCTCATCTTCAGACTTCCTATTCCGAGCTTGACATTTTTTCAAATGGGCTCTGATTCTTTCTATTTTGGAACTGATTTCGTTGTTACAGTGTTTGCATTTACATTTTGAGTCTCCGTCTACTTTTAGTACTTCAGCCCACTCACTACTGACTTTTCTACCACTTCCAACAACTTTTGGCATGTTTCTCTGAAATAAAAGAAAAAAGAAAATGAAGTAAATAAGATATACAGTCAGTATTTTATACAATTAATTCCCAACCTAATACCTATGGTCTACAGGCCTTCAAGAATCTGTAGTTGTAGCCAGGCTATTTTAGTTGTTAAATTTTATCACGCCACTTTTTCTGATGGAATGATTCTTTCAGGTTCTTCAGATTCAAATATGAACTTCCTCTATTGAAGCAAACAGCTACCATGGAGAAGGTGGATTAAAATTCTTGTAAGGAAATATATGGAAGTAATGTATTTATGTTCAATTTTGTGTTCAAGTTATGTTGTTAGTTTCTTTACCGCCGTCTTTGAAACGTCATATACATAATTATAGGCCACCCTGTACTTACACATTCATTCATTTAAAGTTACATGATCGTATTTTCTTGGTCGAGACTTTTAACTAAGATTCTAATGCTCACAAGAGTGGCACGGTTTTAAGGGGAAAAAAGGGAGGAATGCGATACGGTAGGCCTATATGCTGATTTGTTAAGGTACCATCTCAGTCGGGTGCAAAATCATAGTCAAGTGGACTGAAGGAAGAAAGGATTAAAAAAAAAACTGCGCTGGAATATGTCGACCGGGAAAGACGTAGGCAGATTCAGACGGGAGGGGGAAGCGGTTCGCCCCCTTCCGTAGTGGCACAAGAACCAGCCCTGCAAAAGCACAAGTCTGATCATAAACTAAAGTAGCTTTAAATAGTAGTGTTACAAACCATCGCC
>JAGDQP010005012.1:0-41309 GCA_022664845.1 Lepisma saccharinum | reverse complement strand
TCTTCAAATAAGCATTCTGTAGAATCAACACCAGCAATAGCTTAAAATCAAAAAGTATTGTCAACTTCAAGAAGCAAATGCTCGGAATTCTGAAGACTACGTAACGCTTACGTCTGAAGTGCTCAAGTGCTGAAGTCAAACTTCCGCGCAGTGGAAGTTTCGATGTACACTTTCCCCGCTACATCAAGCTACATTTTCGGGAAAACCCCGTCATGAAACAAGTGCTCGGGAAAATCCCGTAACTGAACACACAAATCATCGGAAGTGAATGCTTCAAACAGTACAACATTTATTTTACGCTGGAAGATATTTAATTTCATTTAAGACATTTGAAACATTTACTTTATTAGATACGAATTATAAATCGTGGTTAATTGATTTTAAATTAATTTTCGGGAAAGAACCGTCTTGCAACAAGTGTTCGGGAAATTCCCGTAATACACAAAGTATCGTAAGCGAACTTCAAAAAATAAAACCATTTATTTTTCGCTGGAAATATGTACAGTCGGGGACAAAAACATTGGACACCCACCATTTTCATTCGATGTTTACCTAGAACAAGGAAAGCTAAGAAGGAAACCAATTGCACGCATTTAAAGTAGGACTAGGACTTTATTTAATTTTTATGTCAATGATTCAATAATGCGCAGTTGCGCACACAGTTCCAAAAATGGCCGGGAGAAAAACAGGCGTGTCCAATTCGTTTTGTCCCCGACTGTACATTTCATATAAAAGATTTTGAAACATTTATTTTATACAGTGTTCGAATTAAATTTCCAGATGAGAGGGGATTGCTTGTGCAATCGTCAGACGCATTAATCATCCCTGGCAGGGATGTTAATGTTATTTCCGTGACACGAGGTAAGACGAGGATAAGCTTTTACGAGAGGGGATTTCCCCGCTATTCCCCATTAATTCGAATACTGATTTTATAAAACATGAATTATATTTTAAATTAATATCTGTGGTATACATATTTGTCGAATGTCACTGAGGCTCCTGTGATGACTCGATCTACATTTGTTCTTTGTCTATCTGTCTGTACCACACTAGAGGGTGCAATTTTCGGTCTTTTAAGTTGAAATTTTCAAGGTGGAAGCAAGATATACTAAATTTGCTGAATAGATTTTGGCGGTCATCCAACGTAAAATTTCAAAAAGGCGACCACTTTTCAACATAACGGTTATCCGCGCTACAGGGCTCAATTTCAGAACTTTTAAGTTGAAATTTTGAGGATAGAAGCATGAGACATTCTAAATTTGCTGTATAGATTTTCTCGGCGATACAATGTAAAATTTCAAAATGGCGGCCATTTTTTAAAATAACAGTGAATAGAAAATTGTTGTAACATGTGATAATGGCAGCCTTGAAATTTAAATCACATTTTAACACTTTTACCCCAAAGACATTGAAATATTTCGAAAACAAAACAAAACAATTAAACCCGAAAAAACCCATATGGGCCTAGGTGTTTTTTGTTTTTTTTTTAAATACCGGGTTTTATCAAACCCTGTCTGCCATCCTTAACTCTCTCGAACGATAGCCCATTTAAAAAGCATTGCAATGTTTTTAACAATTTTCCCCTTATTTTTAATGTTACAAACTTCAAATTTTACCCATATCTAGAGAAGTTACATATCTATGAATGGTATGTTTCACATTTTTAATATATCTAATAAGTCAATTTAGGTTTTTGACTTAAAAAAAAAGCAACACTTAGATTTTTACAACTTGGGCTGGCATGTCCCTTCCGCGGTCCGCTTCTTGCAGCGACAATGTTCTGTTTTACCTTCCTCTCTCCCTTCTGATTGGCGATAGAATGTATGATTTCCACGCTAATGGTACTTCAAGAAAAGCACATTTTCACACATCATGTAAGAACGACTGGGCGTATTCCCTCCAAAATTGGTATAATGTGCAGTTGACAACTCCTCATGCCTTAACTGCACCTAATTTTCAGCTGGCAGCGAGACTCAATTTTTAAAACTTACATTCGCACCTCTTGTAGGAATGATTAGACCAATTAGCTTCAAGCTTGAAATTATTACATAGGACTCAACGCCTAAGACCCACACCATGTTAAGCTATGGGAACGAGACTGAACTATTAATACTAAATGTACATTCGAGTGCTACGATTGATCTGATTGAAGTCAGAGTTTACATAGAAGAAGGGTTAAAGTCATAGATAAGTAACCTTATGGCTTTAATCTATTACAATGGCAAAAGAATTACCATGTCGATGGTAACGGATTAATTCCGGTAACGGATAGTAACCGTAACAGTAAAAGAATCCCTGTCAGAAAAAATACTCGTCTGTTTAGTGTCATTCAATAACAATAAACTTGGCAACACCTTGGTTGTTAGGCCGGTTCTCTACTTTCTTATATGATTCATTGCCCCCTCCGCATCTGGCAATGAAAGATTATAAGAATAACCCAAGCTCTCTAGAAAAAAGTTAGGTATTTCAATGACACGATTGTTGTCCATAAACCAGTAATTATGAAAGAATGAAGAAAATTCTTTTATTCTGTGCGCTACGCCACTTGTTATATCATCAGAAAAGGAGAGCACATGTTCGCCGATAGGTTGTGAATAAACAGGTTTTGGTGAGAAAAATTAGAAGCGTGGAGCACGTCGTTATCTCTGTCTTTCTGCAAAAATGCTAAAAAATAAATTGCATACTTATTTGTGTAGACCCAGTTTCCATACTCTTTTTTTTTTATAAGTTCCTTCAATTTTAGATTGATGCCTATGTGTGCTAGTTACTAACAGGGCAGGTCTGCAACCACACGGGGGCCGGGGGGATGAGTCCCCTAGCATAGTCGGTCCTCCACTGTCAAAATAAAGATTTTTTTTTTTAGATTTGAAAAGTAATAGCCGCTTCATGCTACGATTCCTCTTTAACATTCTCATTTTTTTCTGTAATCATGTCTGATCTGCGGAAGCTACCCACTTTTTTGTGTGTGAAATATTTGTACTTCTGCTACAATGTCCCGTAAACGTAAGTATAACCTCTGTTTCCATCTTATTTTCACACACTCACGTATATATATAATTTGTTGCCTCCCATAAACTCGGGTTGAACCCCCCACCCCACCCACTGAGGTTTAAGTCTGGTTACAGTATCATTCCACGCCAAATAATGCATGGTTATACATTGTATGTGTAAGCACTGTTTTTGCTTGTGGAGCAAGCAATCACAGGCGGCGACAAATATTTTTCGGTAGGTCTTAATAAATGTTACTCGAAAAGAAAGTCGGAACCCAAAATCCCCGAGAACGGCTCCAGGGCTTGAGGGAGATGGACCGAATAGAAGGATAGAGAGGGAGAGAGGAGTGGGTGCAGGTTCTTTGGAAATGATACGCGATGAAACGAATATACAATTAAGAAAATTCACTCTAAATTCCCTACCATGAGTGTGATTGAAGGTCGCATTCGTAGAAAATAATAATACAAAAATAAAGGACGTAAGATAAAGAGAAAGTATGTTAATTTTTCCTTTTTAAACGAAACAATCACTTGGAAAACAGTATTAAACTTTATCAAACTTAAAAAAAAAAAACAATACAAAAAGGAGTCCAGCGATGAGGTCCCTGGACGAGTTTGTTAGAATGAGGATTGATTTGGTTAACTATTGTTTACAAACAATTAAGATAGAGATAATTGATTTACTCTTGTATGCAAATGAACTATCTACGCACACAACATCAATTCCAGGTTCCCCCTTCTAGCCATTACAAAATTAGGTAAGAAGGAGCCCTCAACATATTTTAAGAAAAATTAACAGTGTGAACATACGAGAAAAACCAATGAACATATATTTCGATTTGGCAGGCTTCAGTTTATATGAATTAGCAATAACAGAGAACAATTCACTATTTTTTCTCGTTGTCTAGCAACAACGCATGAAGGAGTCATTCACATTAATTTGTGGCGTCTGGCTGATTGGATACATATAGAATTGCTCCTATTAGAAAGTGATGTTTTGATTGGTACATGTAACCAAATGAAGTTTACAACAATACGTGGCTAGAAGGAGGGAGAAGAATGATACTTCACACATTCTAAAAAAAAAAAAAATACTTTCTTACAATTAAACACCAAAACCAAAAATACTTTAATAGTAGATTACGTCACCTGAACGTATATCGTTACTGAATGACCAGCGTTTTTCTCTGAGAGCGAAATACACCATGCGGTTCGCAAAATACGTACTATCTTTCAAGAAAGTAAATCCCACGCAGTGGTGAGAATATTGGAAACTAATCTCCGTATGAAAAATTAAGCTCCTGCCAAACATATCGCATGTTTAGTGCGTAATTTTGAAGTCAGTGTGGCAGCAATGAATAGGAGATATCTGGTGTAGTACAAAGTAATCCATTATTTTGCCAATAGATGGCTTCAGTGATCTGTAGCTCGCGTTGTATAAGTCCGATCGGGTTCAACGAGATGGCGTTCAAACGATGAGATTGCGTACTATAAACACTGTTCAGATAGTTGTGATGAGTTGACTCGGTGTTGTGTGAGCGCGTGTCAAAATGGACACTAGCAAAGAGAAAATACGCTATATTTTACAGTTTTTCTTCGATAAAGGCGAAAACGCAAGCCAGGCGGCTGCAAATGTGAATAATGTTTATGGTCCTGATACTGTAACAGCCAATCACGCGCAATTTTGGTTTCGTCGATTCCGTGACTGTAATTTTGACGTCAAAGATGTACCACGTACTGGAAGGCCAAGTGTCGAACATGTCGATAAAATCATGGACATTGTCGCGTCCGACCGTCATGTAAGCACTGTTTCGATTGCCCAAGAGCTAAACATTGCACAAAAAACCGTGTGGAACCATTTCCATAAGGCTGGATACACAAAGAAGCTTGATGTATGGGTGCCACACGAGTTAACGCAAAAAAACCTCATGGACCGAATTTCCATCTGCGAATCGCTGCTGAATCGCAACAAAAGCGACCCATTTCTCAAGCGGTTGGTGACTGGTGATGAAAAGTGGATCACTTACAACAACGTCACGCGAAAACGGTCGTGGTCGAAGCGCGGTGCGCCGGCGCCAATGGTGCCCAAGCCAGGATTGACGGTCAGGAAGGTTTTGCTGTGTGTTTGGTGGGATTGGCAGGGAATTATCTACTATGAGCTGCTCCCTTACGGCCAAACCCTTAACTCGGAACTATACTGTCAACAATTGGACCGTCTGAAGGCAGCAATCGCCCAGAAGCGGCCAGCTTTGGCCAATAGGAGAGGCATTGTGTTCCACCAGGCCATACACATCGATAGTGACTCGCCAGAAGCTCCGGGAGCTTGGTTGGGAGGTTCTTATGCGTCCACCTTATAGTCCGGACCTGGCACCGAGTGATTACCATCTGTTCCTGTCCATGGCGAACACGTTTGCTGGTGAAAAATTCGCTTCAAGAGAGGCTTGTGAAAATCGACTGTTCAATTTTTTGCCAATAGGGACAAGGGGTTCTATGAGAGAGGCATCATGATATTACCTTCCAAATGGCAACACGTTATCGAACAAAACGGCGCGTATGTGACCTAAATCGGATCATTCTAACTATGGTAAGTCAAGCCTTCAATGTCATGCAAAAATAATGGATTACTTTTTACTACACCAGATATATTGCAAAAGAATTCTCTTATGATACAGACGTTTGAATGTGTTATAATGGGCCGGGCAAAATAAAAAATCTAAAAAGGAAATATTAAAGAAAAGGAACAGTGGGAACGTGTGTGAGTAAGCAAGTAATACTAGATCTATTCGAAAAGTAATTGAAATAAACATTGACTCTCTAGTGTAGTGGTCTAGGTCCCGGCATTCTGCGCTGAAGGTCGCTGGATCGAAACCGTCTGTCTTCTTGATCTTTTTTCCAAACTGTATGATATTGAGAACTTTCAATACATTCGTGTAGATAAAGATGCACCAGCCGTCTCTTGAACTGAAAGGGATCGTGAGTAATCGAGTTACGTCAGCTTGTATACGTCATGGTCGAGTGAGTCTCACTGTCAGAAATACTCTCCCTAAGCTGTTATCAGCCAGCTCACCGGTTGAACCTTGTAAAATGCCTACCTTCCTGTCAAGATCATAGATGAACTATAATAGTTATAAAGCGTTAATCTCGTTTAGACTTCCTTTACAATCCGAAAATTACGCTAATATATAAATGTCATGAATTTTGCGAAAAAAATAAGGAGACACTTTAAATTTTAAACAAGCATCTTTGGCAGCTATACGACCCACTAGTCCACTTCTGCAAAATTTACAAATCGGACTATTTGTATTATTTCAGTGCAATGCTATTATTTTCCGACAAAATACTTCATCTATGAAATATAATCTACCGTTGTAATTATCATACTTTAGTAACAAATAAATAATAAAAACTGTTTCTAAGTAGTTAAAAACAGATACATCAAATTATTTTAGAAAAAGCGTTTACTTCTTTTCAAAACACCAAGTAAGACTTTAAAAAAAAGTATCAAATAATACATTTTTAAAAACAAAACTATGAAATAATTGTTAACGTTATTTGAAAATTATTTCAACGCAATCACCTTTTTCTGTATTAAAATTGCTTTCTATTGCTTATTAAAATATATTGTCAAGTGGTGAATTTCAGGAGATTTTAAAATTATTTGTAAAACATATAGAACACATTGTAAAAGGTATTTTCTTTGAAAGATACTATTAAGATCTTATTTTAAAATGTTTTTCTGTAATTTGGAAATTGTTTCCGCGTTCTATTTGCTACATATGCAATTTAACTATAACGTTAATACAAATGTAGCAATATTTTGAACTTCAGGAGAGATTTTTGTTAAATAAAAAGCTTTTCGGCCCACGTGTGCTAAGTTTCTTAGCAGTAAGGTACCCAAATCTGATATTCCTATTTCTGGGCAGTGTACGAATTAGCAGGGGGATGCCCGTAATCCCCCCCCCCTCCTACCTGGCACAAAAGATTCCTAGCTTGACAAATTAATTTTCGTCCCTGCCAGGGATAAATTTCTTGTCCCAAGAAGTAGTTTCGAACAAGATAAGATAGAAAATCGCAAATTTTTATTTGGCAGAAGTTTAACCTATTTTCATGGAAGTGACAAGGAGATTATGAACTTTCACTAGCAGCTAAGAAGTAGCTGTGATGTTTATGAAGTAGCTTCATGTGAATGATTTAATATGATTGGTTTGATTTAGAAACACCCATTTGGAAAATGGGACTGCATATCTTCCCTCCTCTCTCTCTCTCTCTCTCTCTCTCTCTCTCTCTCTCTCTCTATATATATATATATATATATATATATATATATATATCCTGTTGAAATTCTTGCTTATGTTTTATACCCCTTGACTAAAAAGTTTAAATCGCACACTGCTTCTGGGTGAGACCCGGTTCCTATGAAAGGGCTTCAAAAGTCGAGTGCAACGTGTAAATTTTAGGTGATGATTGCTTATAGTTTCTTCACTAGTGGGGACAAAAGTCTGAAACCTCTGAGAAAGATATCTCCGAAACGCCTTGTTCTGCAATTACTCTTCTTGGCGCAGAGTATTAATGGAAGAGCGCTCGCTTGTCATGCGAAAGGTTCGAGGTTCGAGTCCTTGTCATCTTCCTTTTCCTCTAGTAAATGTTATGTTACAGTATGCTTTATGCCACTACTGTGTAGGTTTTTGCTCTTTAATTCATATTCTTCATTTTTGTTTCATTTATTTAAATTAAGTGCATTGAACTTCGTGAATAATAATAATAGGTATTATTATGGACGCGCTTAGAGCAACGACGGGACGGAACGGCACAAAACCTTGCGAAAGAGAATTTTTGAGTAAACAGTACTTTTGCGTATGCCCACCGATAACAGGGGGCTGCGCCCCCCTGAGGCTATGCCCCCCAGCTCCCTTCGGACGCACCCTCCCCCCTTTAACACCTCGCTATCGCTCGCTGTGCATCCTGGCCTGGTTGGTTTATATACATCCTAGTTTTTAGTGACCTCTTTTAAAATTGTAAATCACAACTTTTATTAAATTTCCATTTGTGTATTTACATAAAAAACGAAAAAACTTTAATTTTCTTTTTTTAAAAAAATTGCGAAATATCGACGCCAGAGTTTGAACCCGCGACCTTTGAATCAGCTTTCTGACGCCTTGTCCACAAGCCAAACTGCAACTGCAGGACTGAGCGCTTCTCGCTGTTACTTATTTTTCAAGCTACGCGAGAGTGGAATGTATTCCGTCGTTGCTCTAGTAAATTAACCCTCGATGTTAAAAACTTAAAGCAACGATGGAAAACCGTCGCTACTCTAGACACAACCTATTATTATTATCTCTGTAAATGTTATGCAACTGTTTATTTATTCATTTTTTTAATACTGTTTGTTTCTATGTAAAGATACAACACAAAATCTGCTAAACATATAAATTAGCTTATTTTTTAAATAAATGAAGCAAAAAGAAAAATATGAAGGAAGAAACAAAAAACTACATAACACTAACATTCATTTACATGTAGAAAGCATACAGTAAAACATAGAATTTGCACATTACTAGAGAAAAAGTAAAAAGAAGATATTGACTTGAGTAAGTCTCCAACCGCAAGCGAACGCTTTTCATTTCCTCTGCGATTCCAGTACTCAATGAATCACCGTAAACTCTGATTCCAGCGTGAAGCTAAGAAATTTCTATCCAAAATGCAAGATGGAGTCAGATCAAACCTTCAATTTGCAAGTATCTGATTGAAGTGAAATTTCATATCTGCGAATTCCAAAATATGCTAGAATCGTTTCGGAAGTTGAAATGATTGAATTACGAAGATTAATATTTTGCCTTCAATTTCATTATAAACGCTGTGGCCAGTGTCTCTTTCAGAAAATTTTACTCGGGAAAGGGGGCTAAACCAAGTCTTACGAAAATTATAAATAATGCATATTGAATCCCATGTGCTAAAAATATAAAATAACAATAATTTTACTTAAGAATGTGTCGTATTTTTTTAGTTAACCTCAAACTTACATGAACAGTATTTATAGAAAGTGCTATTATATTCGTATTTCAGAATACGCATGAGTAATACAAGTGTTGAAACTAATTCTTTCAGGGGGCTGTTGAAAACTGAAGGAGGCAAACCTCCCCCGAAAACATACCGGGAAAAAACAGAGCCTATTTTGAAACCTGCCCAAGTTTAGTGCAATTCAGTGTATATGAACTCCAATCTATATTTAAATAAAAAAACATAATTCCCGAAATTAAGATGAGAGCAACAGGATGCATTTTAATTTTAAAATCCCATTTAATTTTCTTTAAATTTCGTATCTCTGGGCTTCTATGGTCGCTGAGTATGATTCTGAACTGAAAAAATACGTATCGGAAGTCCCTCACGGCGGAAACTTGAGAAAACAAATTTTAAAATATTTGATTTCATGAAATTTCATATTTCAAAATTTCAAAGGTCCTTGAGTTCGACTATGAAAAAAATCTTGAATCACATTATACAACATGGCTATAGTTCAAAACGTCTTTATATGAAAAATCGTTAGGATTCTTATCTAGAGTCTCTAAACAGCGCTTAGATTTGATAAGGATTTTTAAAAAGTGAATTCTGAAAACCAAAATGAACACAACCCGAAACATTTTCATTAAAAATTAAAAAAAAAACAAAAAACAATGTGCGCCAGATGTAGGCCAAGACTTTTAAAATAAAATAAATTTAAAGAATCAAGTGAACTTGCTTTTCAAAACCATACAAAACTTCCAGAAAATTATTCAGTTATCTAAGTTCTAGACAAGCTTAATTCGATTTATAAAATGTAAAGTGGCTCTAATATGGTGTAAAATTCTAAAGTCGTAATCCCAAATCCATGACTACTTTGTATAAATATCGTTAATAGCATGTTAAAGGCGAAGTTTCTTTAGAGTCACGTGTTTCATTATAGCTGAATTCAAAGCTACCTAGAGCCGACCGGTCTGTGGCGGTAGGCCATCGACTCGAAGGTCCCGGGTTCAAGTCCCAGCATGGATGTGGATTTTAATAGTTAAAGGCGAATCGTGACGGGTTGCAGTCCAACGTTACTAGACTGGCCCATGTAAAATAGTTTACCAAAGTTTTTTATCCGAGCAATTTTATTAGGTGTTATAAAATTATCCTGTTTTTTATATTATAATGCAGTTTAGTGTTCGATTTGTAGGGCGAATGGTTGGGATTTCCCCCTCTCTGGAAATATCATTCTTAGCTCTGCGTTTCGAAATCTGCCCTTAGACAAAGGCGCCAAATACGGCATTCTAACGTGATTGATATATTCTTTCCCCTCTCTATAAATTGCATAAATCGATCACTGGACTGCAGTTTTAAGTATACTTTAAAATTCTTTCTCACTTTTAATTTTCCACATTCACATACACACACTCCAACTGCTGATTGTGGGGTTTCGGGTTCGATTCCTGGCTCTGCCAAGGGATTTTTTTCAAAGCAAGAGGGTCTGGAACGGTGCCCATCCAGCATCGTGATGCAATTGGGGAGTGCCCTGAATAAAAGACAGTGGCGATCACAGTTGAGATCTTTGGTTCTCCTCTCCCAACACGTCTGCTCAGCGCGGGATCAGCAAACAAACTCTTTCCAACGGGAAAGTCCTCATCCAGTAGTGAACTGAATATGGCTGTGAATTACATATATAATGTGTGAGTAAAGCAAGAGACAAAAACGGCGAATTTACAATAAATATAAATATGTATGTTCTGCCCGAGAGCAGGTGCTGACGCGAAAGTTCCTGGGTAGGGTAAACCTATAGCGGTTGTCATTGTCTTCAATCGGATAGAGAGGATGTCGCAAGGACGGTACCTACAGTTTAACGTAGACTCCGAACACTGATTCCGCCAGACTCCCCAATCCGTGGAAGTGTCACCTCCCAAATTTTCGGCCAAAAATCAGTAGAAACCGTGCAAAACTCCACTTACACTCTCTTAATTTTTACTTTACACCCCCACCCAAAATGAAAATAATGGCGGAATCGCTGACTCCAAACGACTTATATCAACTTGTGTGTTTTGTGCGCAATATTAAAAATACTCGACTTTCTTGAATTCATTTATAACTATGTCATTCAAGAATGTGACTTCTATATACATGGAACAAACACAAAGTGTAAATGAACAGTGCATAAGGAGTTTTGTCTGTTCGTTTACGTGTGATTTGTTTCCCATAGTTCAAGTTATATAAAAGATTTCTTGCTGAAATTTAACATCAGTTTCTAACTCATTTTCTGGATTGTTATTAAGAAGCTAAAATGCAAACATTACTGTTACAAATTTATTTAGTTCTAACACTTGCAAAATTCTTCCATTTTTTTAATAAAATTTAAGTAAAGTTCGTATTTGAAAAAACTAACATTTGTATATTAAGCCTTTAGCAGATTTCTGGTCAAATTTCGCAGGCAAGCGCTGTATTTGTAATGCTCTTATATATTACATGTAGCTTGAGCCAAAATTGCCTGAAGGACTTAATAAAATTTGAATTTTATAATCCACATTTTTATGTGAAGCGGTTTAGGGGACCTAAAACTATAAACTTGTATTTTCTTTTAAACAATTTATTTCGAAATTAAGAATAAATATATCAAAATTGAGAAATAAATCATTCTCCAAATATTTCCTGTTAATTCTTCATTACATGATATCTTACCTTCATGTTCGTATTGTCAAAATAAATATTTCTTACTACCTTGCTTTAGCGTCGTCCATCTCTAATAAAATATGTTCTATTATAAATGATGTGCACGTTGTGTTTAAGAGTATCTTCTTAGTTAAGCAATTCCGTAATTTACACCCAATAAACCTGCTCTTAACAGGTAGTCCCGTAACTGATTCACGGGCTTAATACGCAAGATTTGTTGAAAACTTGAGAAATACTATTGAGATCAAGTTCAGTTATTGTTATTACTATTTTATATCATTCTCTAATGTGTCAATGTTGTAGTTGTTCGGAATCACGCGAGAACTAGCCAGTATCTCAGCTGAGAAATATTCACATGTTATGGGTGATCTACTTTGTGTAGATATGTGTGTGTGTGTGTGTAGAATTAGATATAATTTGGTTTAGGGCAGTAATTACCCAAATTCTTACAATATTTGTGCATTTACAGTGTATGGTATTAGAGATACATTCCTGTTCAAACTAATGAGACTGCTACCGAAATTTCGAATAACAGAACAACTTACACGTCTAAATATATAAAAAGTCGAGTTTACTACAAAGCATGTTTTGACAAATGGCACTAAGGAGGTGCGGGGGCGGACCTCAGGTACTATTCGGCCGGACGAAGTCCCAACCGTGAGCACTACGGTGCTTTCTCCTTAAAGGATCCTCAGCTTTAGTTAAAAAAATAACAATCACAAAAAAAAAAAAGAATACACAATATTATTTTTACTATGCTGAGGTTGCTCATATAACGTATATAAGATAGTAACAATCGGCAATCAATATACTTATAATACATTAAACACAGACACGATACCGCACAATTACAACGAGACTATACGAAGAGATATTTTTATACGCAAAGAATGATCAAAAAGAATTTGAAAGTGGCTACAGGCTATTCGAGCGAAATATTTTTTTACGTTCAAACAGGGTTCGCTAGAGGAAGCTTTGACGTGCACAAATTGTTCGCAAACATAGTACGATGGTTTCTCTGTGGGCAAATGTCAAAAGTACAAGAAAGGCTGTAATTTCAGTAAAATAATAATAATAAAAAAATGTTTTAAAATTAGAAAAATGCTTCTCCTGTGTCCCAGACTTGATCATCAATGACTAAATACGATAGCGCATTAGCAACACGAAAACAAAAGGTTTATGTTAAGGAACGGAGCCGGAGGCATTCCGGGCCTAACTTTACAATACTTTTTGGAATATTCTTTTTAGGTCTACGAAAATAGGTAAACAATATTTGAGCAACAAACGTTAGCCGGTTCTTTGGTGGCATGAAACATCTCCCAACGCTGTTCACAGAACATGTACGTATTCATAGAAAGTCAAACTTGACCTAGGCTCTCTCAGCTCCATTACGCTGCGACGTTGAGCTGGAGAAAGATTGTTCCTTTTCTTTTCAAACTCTGGCCTTTGGGGTGATCGAACGAATTGCATAAGAACACGGTTACCTGGTTAGATGAGTGCTTAGCTGGGGGCATTTTCGTTCAGGCGTCCGTCGTTCAACAACTCTGCCGTCGTCTCTGAGATGTACACTGGTGACGCTCTAACATAGTTCCAAATATGAAGCAGAGGATCTGTCCATTCCACCAACAACACTGATACACTTGCCCACTGCGGTTTACGAACACCACTGTCATTTGGACGAACAGTACAACCAAACATGATGAGTGAATATAATTTGGTCCACGTCGGAGGGAGAACAACTAAGAATTATCCAGATTATGGATTAGCACTTAAGAAAAGTTAGCAACGCATCGCAATTGTCTTACACCGTATCGAAAAAAGTAGACGTCGTACGGAGATAGGATTTCATATACGCGCGATTGCTGACACTCAATGTGACGTCGATGACATTTGAAAAAGCACTGTCCCAAAAGTTTTTTCTACTCTTCCGTGCTCGTTCCCTTGACCCAAATCCTTTCCTCCTCCGGAATCCAAATTTTTAAAACATTAGCTCTGATTTGTCGTGGAAATGCACAAAGCTTTGAGACTTTTGTTGCCTTGAAAACCTTTGGTAATTTCTTAACGAGGTGCTCAAAATCATACTGATCAAAATCGCTTTGTTGAGATTTCTCCAGCTCATGGCCTCAGTCAAAATGACACCAGTAGAAAAGTGTTCCACGCCTGGAAGTCTGTGTGTCCATTAGCACCTTTTCTCTGAGGGTGGTCCTTCCATTTTTCAAGTAGCAAAGTAATTAACTATTGTCCGATGTCGTTTCCATTTTCTTCCTTCAGATGTTTGTCAAATGTGTACAGGTTACGGGGTTTCCAAAACAGAGAGTACAAAAAATATTGGATCAGGACGAAATAAAATTCAATAAACAAGAAAATTCGTATATTTGTCGTTTGCATATGAAAAAACAAAACAAAAATCTTCATATGATAATGACAATTTAAATAAAATATCACCTTTACACATCTGCAACTGTCACATATCAAATTTTAATTAATTTGATATGTGGTATCTATCAACATATTTAGATTCTGTATGTTTCGTTTTCTTCCGTTGCTTTGGGTCAATTTTTAAAACTTTCAAAATCACTTCAAGTTTTAATCCTTTTAACGACATCATTTACTTTGCGAATGTCAACGCTACATTATAGGCCTACAATCTTCAAATTCGCAAGTGTTCCAACTTTGTACGGAAGAAAACTCTACCTAAAGTAGTGACAATGGACTTTTAGGTGACTATTGCTTATAGCCTTCATCATCTGACTAGCGTCTAACCGCAGGACACTGGAATTAAAATGGCGGCTGACTAAAGCGGAAGTGACGTCGTTTTTTCGTTTCGTCTGCAGTACAAACAATGCATGTCCGCTTATGTTTGAATGATAAACGGATGATGTATTAATTTGTGACGAGGCAGTAATGCGAAAGATGTTTAACGTATATCAAAACCTCAGAAAGATGATGCCGAAACTCAATCAGGGCTATGACAGTAGGCCTATACAATACAAGGAAGTGTGGTATCCTACAAATCTGTTGCAGAAAGGAAGACTTCGTATTTCTGCAAAATTGTTAAGTTGTCTTAAAACATGAATAGTTGCTAAGTACTTCTTATGATCGTTTTTGTTTTCCTACCAAGAAGGGTGTAGGGAATTGAATTGAATGATAGCAGTCGATAGAGTGGGTAGGGGGCATGTTCAATTTACAGTGCCTGTTATCCTGACAAGCTTTTCATTGTTCACACCTGACTTAAATGTTGTGATGGTTCCTTCAATAAGGTCAGAGCCGATTCCTTCTAAAATATTTTCCCTTGTTATTGTTGTTAAATGTATTCTTGTAAAATGACCAAAATTGGGCCGTATCTGAAGATCGTTAAATAAATAAATAATTTTCTCTTGTGTGTAAGGGCGCAAATTGGTATAATTTGTATTTCTAACGTGAAGTTAGCGGATGACCATTCTTACTGACAGGTTTTTCCAGGGTTCTCCCTCAGTCACACCAGGTAAATGCTGGGATGACACCTTCAATGTAGGCCTTGGCCGACACACTTCCCGAATCCTTTCCGCTTCCTTATCCCGACCCTAGACTTAGATGCCTAAAGGTCATAAATAAAATTCAAATCAAATTAACAATTATTTTGTTTTACTATTCATAACACCTGTTAAGCTAATTTCACCGAATCTTAAGTCAGTAAACCTAATGCATTGAATTGACTCGTTTTGCACTCCCCTTCACGTCCGGAGTTTAACGAAATTACTTTTCCTGATAATTATTTATACGAGCTATGGTTTAATGTTGCTTTACGTCCCCCAAAATTTAAACTTACAGGAGAAATGTGGCATTTCCAAATTATGTAAAAATGTTAAAACGTACAATATAACAATGTTTCGAGTCATGGAAATTTGAAATTAAAGTCGAAGGACGAAAGAATTGGTGGGATTATTAAGCTCCTTGTTAGTTTGGGACGAGTACATTGCGTGGGAGTAGAACGTCATGTGCATTGCATATAACAAAGAACAAACCTGTTATTGCTCCCTCGGCAATGTGCCCGTGATTTTCGTAGCAAAATACGTGTCAAAATACTAACCATTAACATTCATCCGCATGCCGCCATGCTTTTGTGTGTTGATCAACTCAAGCACATAGGTCTATTTAAGGAAATGAAGACACATAGATTTTTGCAAGACTTGGTGGATTAGTGGCCGTAGCTAGGAGTTTCAGAAGTGTCTCTGTGACCTTTTCAGAAGGGAATAATTGGTATAGAGCGTAGATATGGCACAATAGCTGGCGTAAGCTGCGGACCTAAAGTAAAATTTATCCCGAGGTTTTACAAGGCGTTAAATGTACATCAAATAATGCTGTTTCCATTATTTCGGGTGCGTACGAAGTAGAATGTGACTCAGAATAAACGGTAGGCATAAATGGAAAGACAATTTGTTCAAGGACTTGTGTACTTGCATCCAAATCCCCCCCCCCCTTGATTTTGCATTACATTCTGCATTGTCCGCTTCCATGATAATACAAATTGAGACAAATTTAATGCTTTTTAATGTAAGCTAATCTACAAGCTCAAATAAATTTAAATTGAAACAGGGGGATGTGCGGAAATGTGATTTTTTTGTAATGCGCATTTTGAAGTACCTGCTATGTATCCTATGATTTATATATTCTGAAAACAGTCACAACTTGACTCTTTGTATTATTTGCTGTGTTGTGAGGAAGTTCAGCACTTAACATAAGGCGATAGCAGTGTCGTATTAAGGTTGCAAGTGCTAGATTATGTCTGACTTTTAAAATAATGTTTACAGAAACATCATGATGAAATATGTAATGGATTCTTAAGGTTTTTTTGAAAAGAAAATACAGGATTTCTTTTCAAGTCAGTGAAAACATTGTAGAAGCATTTGGAAAATTACAAACAAATATTTATTATATTCTGGGCTTTCTCCTAGTGAGATTCAGGAAATTCAATCAGGTGGATGCCTTGAGAGAGTTCGAAAGTGCCGCCTCTGAGTATATGCAATTGTTAAAGAGCGATTTTAAATACTTGTTCGCTTAGTGGTGAACAAAGTAAAGAACACAGAAACGTTTGAGATACTTCAACCAAGTAAACTTATTAAAAAGATAATGTGTGTTGATGGAAGAACTCCGACACATCCCGCTTAATAACACTGAGTAAATAATAATATTTAGAGTATATTAATAGTCAACTTTAGAATTCCAGAACCCCCCGTGCACTAGCCGTGATTTAAGTCCAGGACCCTGACACTACGGTGTTAAATCATGTTGCAGCCTCATGAACTAAGTTTGAATTAATGTATGATCATGATACGTAAGACTGTACAATTCAAAAAGTGTACTCGTACTTATGCGGGTATATAGCCACCGTAGCGTTTGAGAAGAGAGAGAGAAAAAAAACAGGTTCGATTTCAATTGGTTTCTTCGGAAAATACAGGTAATAAAAGATACAGAAGAGGAAATAAGAAGGAAGAATTGGATCCTTCCTTTTTTTTCTATGTGTGAGCTTGAGGTAGATTCCAGGTGCATATGAAACATATATATTTTGTGATTTCACTCTTTTCAAAACTACGGAAATCGATGTAAGTACAAGCACGTATTTTGAAGTTTAAACCATTTGATTTGTTGCTGCAGATCTTCATAATTCAAATTGATGCTACAAATATCACAATTCTGTATTAATACTGCATATTGGGAAAAAAAATCTTACTTAAGAATAGCTGCTATAAGCAAGAAGTTGTTTTTGATAACCCATAAGGCTGATAACATTTCTTTTTTTTTTCCCCTTTCGAAGCGTTGTTTGTACGAAATAGAACATACTTTGTAGGAAATTGTGTAAATATACACATTCCTGTAAGGTATATCTTCTTATTTTAGTTTCTGCTCCATGGCCTTACTGAATAGTATTGGTGTCTGTGACTAGGCAAACAAAGCTCTGTGTTGATGTTTACATTGTTACTTCCAAAGGGAGCGAGCGCCGAGCCCCTTTGGTCCAGGCGGTAACGTCGCGTAGCTCCTGTGGTACCAATGGGTAGATAAACAAGTGGGTTCGAACCCCAAGACCGACCATCCTCACAAATTTTCCAGGGTTTGCCTCAGTTTAAATAGGAGAGTGCCTAGATAGTGATAGCACCTTCACTTAGGGCCTGGCCACTACTGGCCTGAACTGTGACTATAATTCAGTTCAAGTAAATGAATAAGTTTGTTATCATCGTGTTTGAATTTACTTTAAGGCCTTTAGGCAACTATGGTTCATGCCGTATGGATGATGATGGAATGAATTGGTGGAATGAAGAAAGTGGGAGGAAACCACGAAGCCTATATGGCACGAGCAGGGATCGATCCGATGACCCCTAGCACCAGACGTGAACACTCTACCAACTGAGCCACCATGACCTACTATTATCGTGTAAAATGTAAAAGCATAGCAGATCCTTATGCAGTGGTTAGCAATATTGTGTAAGTGGAAGCAAGGATACCACGAAAGCAAGTTTCTCCTCGCCTCACAACTCCTTTGTTTAATGTTCATCAAATCATGAACGGGTAGTTCATATATTGTGGTATTCTCAACCTTGTTTTCTGCTCGTCTGATTTCATTTTCTTTGTTTTACCGTCAAGTAATTGATTTAAATTTCTTACGTATGTAGTGGCCATATTTGACGTTTCTTTCATTGTTGTCTCCATATTGTGTCTGCGCTCTACAGGCCGCTGCCCTCTAAACTCATGTCTTAGTAATGACATTTATTTGCTGAAACAGAGGAAACCTGTAGGAAACTTTTGTCAGGTTACGGGTAGCATAATTCATGCCATCGTGCCTCCCTGTCATAGCTGAGATCAGACTTTTGGTGACTTGGCCGGAGCCATCCAAAAGCGTGATCTGATTGAATTTCGTGCTCTGGGGGTAACATTCCTGAAAGAAACGCAATAATTTATTTTCAGGAATGAATTAAAAACTCTGGTTTGCCCTCCGTGTCAGACCAGGTCCCAAGCATATACCCGGCAACCATGTCCAAAACTTCAAACGTTCCAGCTCTGCTCCCTGTACTGTTCGCAAGGCTGCGACCGTGGTGATGAGTGATAACGCTTGATTCTTTGTAATCAACTACTCCCGTTTCTGATAGCCGGTTGGTACAAAAGTGATTCAGAGTTTACTTTAAACTATAGGTCCCATACTTAGATAGCCATCTTTCGATGGTGAAAAATAGCAAACCACTATCGGTTCACCACTCCCAGATACCTTCGAGGCCTACTTTCTGGCAGAACACACATAGTCATTCAGCAGATCATTCATTTGGTTGCTGCGACTAAGGAAAATAATATCATTTCCGTGTCTCCCAGTGCCAATCCGAGACCAGGTGTAACCACTAGAACGCGGGGAAGACAAACTTTGATTATTTTGTGTTGTGAATGTCTATTTCTAGTTTATATTTTAATATTACCTTATTTC
This sequence comes from Lepisma saccharinum, assembly GCA_022664845.1. NCBI lineage: Eukaryota > Metazoa > Arthropoda > Insecta > Zygentoma > Lepismatidae > Lepisma > Lepisma saccharinum. The sequence continues at coordinate 22,199 of JAGDQP010005012.1, read as the reverse complement.
GGGTGGTCGAACTGTTTTTCCACCAAGCTCAGCCGAAAAAGAGAGAGAACGTAGAAAAATTCCAAAGAATTCATTCAGATGCCGAATGAATTCATTCAGTATGTGAATGAATGAAATAATTCATTCATTTTCATACTACGCAGATAATATTACCCAATATTATCTGCTTAATATGTGCGTGACGTTGACAGCTATTAGGTGCCGCGGTTGCTCGTTGATAGAGGGCTCACCTCTAGTGCTAGGGGTCGTCGGTTCGATACCCGCTCATGCCATGTGGTGATCAAACACCGTCTGCGTGTATATTCTCTGGATTCTCCCGTTTCCTCCCACTTTCTTCATTCCACTAAGTCGGTGTTCGATTTGTGCAATTTCCAGAAAGGGGGGAGAATTAGTGAAGTGTGTATTGTACGGTATTTTGGGATAGTCCATTTGCCATGTTAGAGGTATATATCTGTAAAGAGTACCAGAAAAGATTTTTGCAGAGAGGGAGATAATCCCAACCATCCCCCGCTAGAAATTGAACACTGCACTAAGTTATCCCATGATCCATCCGGCCTGAGCCAAACTTGCCTTGCCTACATGAAATCTGTCCCACCTCCGGGCGAAGAATAATAATAATTTTTTAAAAGATTAATGTAAAGCTAAGGTCTCCAACAAAAGATGGCAGCACTATCTCCGTATATATCTAATGTATTTTTATCGTTGCACGAAATTTCAATGGTGCTCCTACAAATTCAAGCCGGGAGCGTTCAAGGAAAGAAAGTTCATAACAAATTAAAGAGTTCTACCCGTGCCGATTTTTAATTTTCTTCCTTGTTAAAAGAGTTTCATTGTTATAGGTTTAGATATCCATAAGAACAATGAAGCGATTTCAACAACGAATAAGAAAGAAAATATAATATCTTCCCTGAACGTTTAAACTCTCTCGGCTTGAATTTGTAGGAGCAGAATTGAAATTTCGTGCAACGATAAAAATACACATATAAAGAGGAGATCTTGATTCTACATTAACCTTTAAAATTCTAGGTGTACCATTTTGTTCTGAGGCTCAGTTTTTAGAAAGGGTATATTCTATATCTTTATATAAGAAAATCTCAATATTTAACAAGCATTTTCTGCCTGTCGAATTAATCGGTTCAGAATTGCAAGGTTTTGTGACTTTTTGAATTTAGTGGCCTTCTTGTGCTTTTAATGAACTGTTAGTGTTGATTAACGTGTCGTCTGCGGAAGATATTAGAACATTGAAATTGCAACACTTGCTGTCTGTTCTGAAAATAAAGTGTAATATCCTTGGCAGCCTGTTTTAATTAAAATAAGTATGGATTCAAGGCCTCAATATAAACATATCAACTTTTTGTTAACAAAAGTTCTAAGTACAAATACCTCACCACATTTTATATCTCGTTTCATCCCGGAAAGGGGTATTTTTGTAACCCACTGGAAATTATTAATCCTAATTTTAATTTTCGTTCATAGATATTAGACAGAGGAGAGACATACCTGCAAATTTGAGAAATACCGGTATTCTCTAAAAACATGCGTCAAATCTTTTGTCAATAGCAGCTGGACAAGGTAATGAGCACTGTTACCGTTGCGTAAATAACCGATTCTTCCCATGCACAGCATCAAGAACAATATTTCGTGAGACGACTGTTCCATGTTTGGGTCTGGAACATTCTATTCGTTAGGGTTACGACAACTGGTCCACACGCGATATTATTGAATTCAAGTTAGGTAAGTTGATGTCCGAAATAGTACAACAAAGTTAATCATTATGCAAAGGTCGTTATTATATATATATATATATATATGCGTGTGTGTGTGTGTCTGTGTGTATATACGCAGTGTGGACCAGTTATCGTAATCCATTAACATTTTGGACTCAATTTCAGTTTTTGGCTGTAATTTCTTACGTTATGGTAATGCTTTGTTTAAATTATTAAGAATGTTACGATGGTAAAAATCATGGGTAAAGTAGGCTACCTTACGTCTAGACTACGGAACTTTGTTATCGTGCTTGTATTGCCAACTTGCCAGTAAAGGAAAAGGTTACACGCTTAGAGTAAGGAATTTCATTTTTCCATACTCTAAGGTTAAATGGTAAAGGTATAAATTATATAATAATGAACACAAATGAATTGATTGTAGGGTCACATTTTGTAATTAGTTCTCCCATCATTCTTTTATACTTTAAAAGTGATACACACCACGCAGTAAGTCGCGTTTCACACCTAACTTGCGTTTAGTGTACTAACATAAGAAGATAATCGTCGTAAGGTGACGCAGGTTTAATTTGAAACCTGCGTTAAAGGTAGCTTGAGTTTACATTACTAAAACAATTTTGGTTAACGTTAAGCATGCTAAAATGCACCTCCTTTTATGTTTCCATCGACGGACCCGAGCAGAACAGAAAGCCGAGAAGAGAAAACACAACGTCACTTCCGCTTTAATCAGCCGCCATTTTAATTCCAGTGACCTGCGGTTAGACGCTAGTATCATCTGCAGTCGGGCAGAGGAATTTATTAAAAACATATCTCATTAGGAAAAGTACTATTATTTTGTGTGTGTGTGAGGGGGGGGGGGGGTCATTCAGTATTTACATATTACAGTCGGGATGGCATCATTTACGATATCGTCATATATCTTCTCCCTTCAGAATCACTCTGAATATTATTAGACACATTTAAAGACTAAAAATATCATAAATAGGTTTCGAGCTAGGCTAATTACAGTTCCAATGATTGGTATTCGTAGAAACGATTATCCATTACATGTATCTGATCTGAAAGCATATCATTCGGATGACGGATATTCAGACGGATGACTGAAAAAGTAATTATATTTAAGATTAAACATGTCAGGATAATTCAACTAGCCTAACATATATCCGGATTATTTGGATTAGCTGGATTATTTGTAGAACAGTTGCTCAAAATTTCTAATTATGCATGTCAAAGCCACCTGGATTACTAATGTTTGAATAAACCGGATGAATGGTATGTATAGATAACTCGGGCATCGTGACAATAACCCGCGTGGCAAATAATTTGAATGAAGAATAATATGTGGGTGAATTCAATTTCCCATCCCCCCAAATATTTCGTACATCGTTTAGCAAAAAAAAAAAACTACGTTTTTCTTTCTTCAAAATATTTCCCCCGTCATTTTCTTTTTGTAAGCAATAACGTTGCTGCTTCCCAAATATTTCCGTTTGTTATTTTTCAAAATCGATCATTTTAATTTTTTTTTCAAACTTTTTCGTTTTCCGAAATTTCGTTTTAAGTATTTTGGGACTTTCGATTTTCCGGAAAAGACACATTTTTCGAATTATCTAAATATCTTTCAAACATGTAGATTTGAAATCCTGGGTAGATGTCATCCAAATTATCGACATACCTTCCCTGTCATCTAAATGAATAGAATATCAGGTTTGAGAACTTCCTTGATATCTGACTTCAAATAATCGGGACGTCGACAATACAGAGGCATTCTAGTTATCAGAACATACTACTCACCTTATTAGTAAAGTTAGCCTATCGTGAAATTGGAAATACGTATTCGTGGAGAAACTTGATTTTCAAGAAAAACAGTTACGTAACAGTGTTTTTCTAGGACTCCTGAATCAAATGGAATTATCATGCGAATGCGTTGAATTCCACTTGTGCCGAACTCAAGTATCAGAATTGATCCGTCACAATGATAAGACCATAATTTCTCAACTATATACAGGAAAACAAATCAATCCACGATAATAAAGACGACGAACAAGAACAATGCCTATTTAATGCATAATGAAAATAGCGGGAAAAGGTTGGCAGGTTAGGAGACGCTCTCAAGCAGACTTGCTTACGAACAAAGCACTACATACAAAAATATATATTTTTTTTGCAGTTTTTACGGGGAATCCCACAACATAAAACACTACTATCGTCCTACAAGGGTTATATGGTAGACATATGGCGGGTGGGTATGCAATAGGCGTTACGTCAACAATCGTGATAAGTAAGCAATACCATGCAATAACGCATTCTGCACACCCATTTCTGTTTCGATCTCAGATAACACACAATACATCTCTTCATAAAGTCACCACTTTTAACATTATGACCTACCGCATTATACACAAGCGCTCATCTCATCTCATCCATCGAGTTTTTTTTTTTTTTTGTATAGCCCAATTCGGACGATTATTGACTTAACGCACTTTATAAACCCATCCGCCTTGAGTGGGTCTTTTCAACCATTACGTATTACGAAGCATAATACAGATAAAATGTTTAGTTACTAGTTATACACAGACACACTCATCAGTATATGTGGTCAAATGACAATTCCTATCTATGGATTATCGGCAATAGACTAGAACAGGTGGGGCTACTTAAGCAGACACTAGGTCACAATATTAACAGCATAACCTTGTACCGAGTGTCCCAAAAGTTACGCAAGCCACTCTTTCACAGTATGTAACTATTAGTTAATCCACATAGATACATCATTCTTGTACTCAAATATATCCCTTTATGTTGTGAAATCTTATAGTTTAACCAACAAAAGGCCAATCATCGCTCAAGAACGGGTGTGAAAAATGTTTTGCCAGAATCATTCTTTAAACAAACTCTGTATATCCCTGCATAAAACTTAGTTAAGTGGTTGCAATATTTCTCGGTGTTAGTGGAGAGTTTGCAAGACTGCTTATCGAACATGAGAAACAAAACACCAATTCTAAAACCTTATAAGCTTCGTACAGAAGTATTAGTGGTGTATTCCGAAAATGTAGGTTTTTATCAATATTATAAAGCGATCTGGCGACACTGTTTGTGCGGATTGATTCTGGGGAATATGTTTTACCTCTGTCTACCTTAATATGTCATTTTCAACGAGAAAGGATAAAGTTGAAAATGTTCAGAAAAATCAGACAACTTGGCTACACCCGGAAACCCTGAAATTTAAAGTACGAGTTCTGATTGCCAGTAGTTCTTTACATTAAAACAGTCGTTCAAATATTACGTCAGCACATTTTTAGCCAATTTAGAACAAGCTCTTGTGAACAAAATTAAGCCCTACACCTTCTACATAGGTGCCCACAAAATGTAGGCCAAGTTCGAACCCCATCCTCACCAGATGCTGACGTAATATTTGACTGACCCCGTAGTATCAACTAGGAGAATTTATTTCTATTATTCTCAGGGTTGTCGGATGTATCGAAGTTGTCTAATTTTTCTTTGAAAATGACATATTGAGGTAGATAACGTAAAACATATTTTCCAGTGTCTTTCCTCACCAACAGTGTTGCCAGAGTTTATTATTTTCAAAATACACCACTAATACTTCGAAAAATTTGCGAGCTTTTACATAGGAATCTCTTTTGCATATTCAATGAACAGCCTGAGGCTCGCAGCGTACTAACAGCCGTGACTTGAAATGATGGATGTTCTGTTAGTTAACATCTTAAACACTTCCTAACATACATGAATATATTTTTGTTTTAGTTACATACTATGAAAGAACGGGCTTTAATTGTGAGTTTATGATTAAATGCCACTGTCTATGAAAATCCTGCCACACTGCTGTACATATAGGTTTTCTTCTCTTTCTAAGAGAAGATTATATGTTATATAACAGAAGAATCGTCATGTAAGATTTTTGCTCACAATTATTTTATTATTTGTTGCAAAATAAAAGATCAACTGGATCTTCTTTTAAGTCATACAAATAACAACAAAAACTGGAGGTAGCCATAACCGTAAAAATACATGACATTACGCATGGACTTTAGAGTCGTTAATTATTTCCGGAAACACACTCGGAAGATATTAATGGTTAATTTATTAAATAGCACAATACATGTTCCCTTCCATTGACTTTTTATGTTATTAGTGATTACTACTTACATTTCCTGTTCTCGCATGCAAATTACAATATGTAATGGATTAATAACAGGAAATAGTTTACGCATAGGTAGAGTAGGTAAATGCCAACGGCGGCATTTTCTTTATTGCAAATCTCTTTCAGATGGAGGTAATTGGACTTTCGTTGTATGTTGAATAACACGATTTTTTTGGCTCTGCACTGTAAAAAAACAGTTAAATTAAAAAAAAAGTTGTAACGGTATTTTCGCTTTCGTTATAAGTAAATTTACATCCTAAGTATACAGAAACACATACGTTGTGTGAATTGCTTTAAACAGCGCTTGTAATTTTTTATACAGTTCTACAATTATTTTTTACATGAAGTCTGTAAAAGAATATACTTATTTCAGTAGCGTATGCTGTAGGTAACCGAAGCTACCACCGAAGCCTCAGCTTGTGAACAATTGTAAGCTGCGCGAGTATTATTAATTGACATGAAAGTGAGGCAGTCCGGAATACATAAAATATTTGCAATTTTTTTTAGATGTATTTTCCAATCCCGCCAAAAGCTTCGATTCTTATTGCAGTCTGAGACGGAAAGCTGCATGCTATAACAAGACCACAGTTGCGCTGGGATGGGAGGGAGGCTTTCATATAAAAGACCACCAGGGCTTCGTTTCTTAAAAACGCAGCCTGCGCTGCCTGCCTGTGTGTGTGTGTGTTTGTGTGTGTGTGTGTGTATGAGTTTCACGGCAAGTTCAACTGATGAGCGAACCAAATACAGGGCGTTTAAATTTTGTCCTCTGCTCCATGCTAATACGTAGCAAGAGAAATGAAATATACAGGGATGGAAATTACACTATGAATACCGTATTAGTACGGTGCAAACTTCATTACCGTACGAAAATAATAATAATTATTATTAAATTCGCCTTAGTAATTTGTCCGTTTTGTTGATACAAAAGGAGATTCCTATTCTGAAGAGGAATAAATGTGAAGAGGCATTCTTTTACCAACTTGATAGCCTGCGCTCCAGTTGCCTAAAGACCATAAATTCTACCCAGTTAAATTCAGTTGACCAGCTTGTTAAAAGTTTCACAAACAAGGAAATACGGATGGATTTCGTGTCTAGATACTTATCCCGTCTTCACAGGTAAATGCATCTTTCTTTCTTTCCCTTAATACTTCATACATTTATAGGATAAGTGTTTTATCGTTTCTTGAAATCGTTCAGTGTCACTTGATAAATAGGCCTGTGAATATTTTGTGTAGATAGGGCCTGTTTAAATATTCTCCCGGGTGATTGGGTCTCACCCCTCCAAATTCTTGAGAACATCCCCTAACTTTAACATTTTTGCGATCAAACATAAATAGAAACCGTGCAATAGTCTAATTACTCTCTCCCAATTTTAACTTTACACTCCCCACCAAACTGAAAATCCTGACGGCTCCTACCTCAATGATCGAGCTATCCCTTCGGGAGGCGAAGCAAGGCATCGCTACAGGTAGACATTTTATTATAATGAGGCTTTATACACTTTCATCTATACTATTACCATACATTTTGCGAGGTGAAGTTAAAAGAACATAATCACAAGTATCTTGTCTTGAATGTGCTGTGGTTGTTTAATGGATAGTACACCTAAGCGGAAACTGGGAGGTTCAGGTTCAACTCCTGGTCACGGCAGTGTGAATTTTTCTGCGCGTAATTTTCAACTACACCTTGCATAAAGTATTTATGATTAAGGAATATTAGACGTGCTATTACTTTCACAGTGTAACCGGTTTTCAATTCTTTTACCTTCAACGAAACTGTACCAACTATGAAATTAAGCTACTTTATAAGAATTAGCTAATACCATGTGGCGTTTCCCTGTGAGTGAGTGGTAACGCTCGCTGCCTGCGTTTCCCTGTGAGTGAGTGGTAACGCTCGCTGCCTTGTTATCAAGGAAGTATCCCGGATTCGATTCCCGGTGAGGACAAAAGTGGTTCGAAGCAAACGATAAACTATAGGGCGACATCTTCATCCGATGGAATACAATGGCAAACTACCATCGATTCACCTTGCACCGGGACCTTCAGTTCAGGACCTACTTTCGGGGAGAACACCTGTCATCATCATAAATACTATGTGTGACCTCCGTACACTTCATGTAAATCTTATTACTTTGGGTAGTGGTAGTCCAGGCTGTGAATCCAGAATATGCCACTGACTTATTTTTAAAAAAATAAGCGTGTAATATGGAACCATGTGATATGGAAGAGTGGTGCCATGACATTTTGTTACTAAACTTACCGATAGCTGTGTAACTATGTTTACTTTTTTGTTATGTAAAATAGCAACATACCTATATAATCTATTTTGAGCAATGAAACAATTCAAAAATGAAACAGTAAACTATTGGGTTTTATTTCCTTGTTTTCACATTGCAAAAAGCTATTTTCAGGAGAGATATTGACTGGTTACCTAGATAAAATTAACTTCATTACAGACACCTGAACAATTTTACTCCCTTGTACCCAATAAGAAAATATTTATTATTTATGCTTTGCTTAGGGTGGATAGACCATCTCTCGTACCAATACAAGGTGCGACAGACATAAAATATGGATGTAACTGAACCAGTAATTTATTCTATTTACCACGTTCCTTTTTCCTGATGTTATCACCTTCAAAGTAGTTCTTTTCACGTTCGCACAACTGTATTCGATGTTGCAACTGTTGGAAACAGAGTTAGGAGTCAGTCATCTTCTGAAAATGTTCTTCACGAGGTTTATTGTTTTCGTTTGACTTTTATGCCTACACGAAATGTATTCCTTTGAACACAAATTTCATTTTCGGAGAACAAGTAAATGCCGCAAAGGAGCGTTCAAGAACAGGAATATTTCAAGCTTCTTCACCTACGTATAAGTCCTTACGAGCTGGTGGGTTGTCGTTGTTGCAAAACCCATCCATTGCGCCAGAACTCTGACTTCTTCTTGCAGACTGGTTTTAACGGAGTCTGGTCAAGACTTCAGTATAACAGTGTTTATTCACTGTGTGTCCTGTGGGAATCTACTCAATTGTCATAATACCACGGATGTCAGAAAAGACAAGAAGCATTACCATGGTTTTTGAACGGCTCATCCGTGCTTTTTATGTTGTGGTGATTCTGGATACCTCCACTGCATTGGTTCACGCTTAGTTTCCGGATCATACGTGAACAATCATGTTTCATCAGAAGTAATCACTAAATGCTGCCGTTATTTCCAATAGTACGTTTTATAGATGTCTAAGCACAGCTATTTATTTTAACATCAGCCATCGTCCGGAGAAACAAAAGAAACACGTGTTCATTCAACTCTAACCACAGTAAACAAGTTGAAACTTGCATTACGGTAGTGGTGGATAATAAATCATGTTACCAAACATGATTATCCTCTTGCTGCAAACACAATTCCTTAACAGTTATGGTTACAGTCTCGCTATTTTTAAACCTCTCATCATATCTCTCAACTGGAAGAATTTGTTTGGATGCATTGTGGTGTGTTTTGATGAGTAGTCTTGGAATTGTTATTTCCTAAACCAGCATGTCCATTTCTTACGACGAAACCTTCATATTTTAATAAATTGAAACACGAACTAGACAGTTAAGTGGGCCCACTCTATTTTAACCCCGGACTACTCCCACGGAAAGCGTATGTACGGGCCCAGTGGTGTATTTCTACAGAGAAAAGTACCCTGGCGCTACTATGTCCTTCATTGTTTAAACTTTAGTAGAAATCCAAACAGATAGAACATTTTCAAAAAGTGCCCTGGGGCCACCATTGGCCCCCAAGACTGAAATGCACCACTATATGTACCTACAATGCGACCAACGATGGCAATGTTTACACGTTTTACAAGTGTTAGTGGAGTGCTTTTTTACATATAATTAAAGGAGAAAGGCGACGAGGAATTTTTAAATGTTCGCCTTCGTAATCTCTTTTCGCTTAGGTCACATCTTAAATCAGTATTATAGGTAAAGATATATGGGGGAGCCATTCACTACGAGGAATACTTTTATTAAATGCGGACGATAATGAGGATTACGCAAGGCTCGAGATTTGGACCTGGACAGAAATGCCAACTGGGCAATTGAGTTGTAATGTGTATGGGTACCCATATGGACGCGTTTAACTATTTCCACACCAGTCTCTCTCTCGTGGCAGTGAGCATTGTCCGTACAGGACTCAACATATGCTTGAAGGCAGGGAGTACGCCAGGAATGTAGTCGAAGGGGGGTGTCTAAAGTTATTGGGGGGTGTAATTCATATTCACTATATTATACAGCCATCTATTATATCTTACCAAGTATGCATGCACGTGCACGCGCGTGTGTGCGTATGTGTGTGCGTGCGCGTTTCTGTTTGTCATACTTTCCAAAATAAGAATTGTGGATAACCATATAAGGCAATGTGTGTAAATAGCAAGCATTATTATTATTATTATTTTGAATTACTTGCGAAGAAATTAAACAACTTGCTCCTCTGTCGTTATGTAGGAAACTGATTTTAGACCATGAGTAGATTTTATCTTCACGCTTCGGATCATTTTCATCGATTAGAATGAATAACCAACAGAACTATTATCTTTCAAATAATTTTAGATATTCTTATTTGTGTTTTTTTTGCACTTGTCTAGCTTTTGCAAGCTTTAATTTGGTAAAATATGGACAGATATCTACTATTAAATTTTTATTACTATGAAAGAGATTATTTACCTCAACCATGTCTTTAGAGAGAAAAAAAATACATTTTAAATATATAAGTAAGCTTTACTTTTGTCAAGCTCTCCTAGAGTGTATATCAAGTTTACATCACAGTTGATAAAATAACTTAGTGGAAATTGTATGCACTTCTTATTCCAAGGTTCTCGGATCGATGCCCAAAGTGACCGACTTCATTGAGGGTTTAAAAACAAATGCTGAAATCAGGGCATCCACTTCCACAAATTCAATTCTTCCTAACAGTGTTAAGGTGTATTGACCTACGGGTTGTAAAATATATATATATATTTTTGGAATGCTCAATGAGAAGCAGAAAAAAAAATAAAAATGCAAAATTTAACTTTTGACCAATAAGGTTATTTTCAGATTTGTCGCTAACATATATATTTCCGAAGTAACGTTTCTGGTATCTATTTTTCGCTTTTCTGTCGCTACAAACCAAAGCATTGATGGACGTTTGAATAAAATTCTTTAAACTTTCACGACGAGAAAATATTACTCATGATCTCGTTTCTTATTCAAATCATGCAGAAATTTGCCACACTGACGTTTCGAACACCTAAAATCATGTCTACTAACTCAAACCTAAACTAATGGTACGACATTCCGTAGAGCGCCAAGGTGTGCCAGACGGGTTTTAGCTCGGCCTGAGCCTGAGATCTTAAATGCCATACATAAAATATAATTCAAACGGCTTTTCGTTGGGTAGTACATAGTCAGCGCATCGGCTCTCGTCGCAGTTGTACTTTAGCTTCCATGACCCCAATTTGCTCCTTTTTGTATTCAAAGTGTCTCCCCAATATTTATTACGATACTGGATAAGTATCAAAATTCTGCGAATCGATCCCGGAACCGCTCTCACCAAGGGCGAGAGCGTTAACCATGAGGATTTCCGGGAGCCAACCCAGAAACACATCCTGACTGGACCACGGCATGCCCTCCCGTTTCGATTTCCGAACCGTATAAACTCTGCAAGAAAGTGGCGAATCATAATTAACAGAAACGGTAGAATGGTTTGTAATGAGTTCCAGCACGCCAAAGATTCCAAGTAGTGGATGTCACTATTACCTTCATGCACGTAGAAACTTTATTTTCTATGGGACAGTCTAGTAACACTTTTGACTTCGGTCCGTCACGATTCGACCCTTTACACCAAGTTAAAATCTACAAACACCCATGCCCCTACCAGGACTCGAACCCGGGACCTTCGAGTCGTTGCCCTAACGCCTTAGACCGCACGGCTACCTGGTCGGCACCTGAATGCACGACCCGTGGCTATTAAAATATTAAATTTAATGAAATATTAAAATTTTCAGAAATCCCGATTGCCTGATGAAATGTTGACTACCGCAGCGAGAAACCTCTCTTATCTATACTCTTCGAATTTCAAATATTGTCAGTTCCAATATAAATAAGAGAAAGCGCACGCACGGCTGCGGTGCTAAACATTTCATCTGAGAGTAGAGTTTTAAATAAAAATGGAAAAACTATGTAGCCAGTGTCATACTATCTTGACTTAGGAAATTGTTTGAGATCTGTCTTTTTTATCTTAAGCGACAACGTAACACGTTCAGGGTAACAAAAAAAGCTCTTTTAATTATTGTCTGTCTGCATGTGTGTTTGTGCTAGTCTGTACGTCACGAGTTCGAGTAATGAAGTCTGACACAAATGAGTGAGTGTTTGAATGATACCTTCTTTGACTGGGACCAAGTGGGGAAACATGACTTTGTCTCCAGCCACTTGTGGTCTGTCTGTAACTGTATATGTGAGTATATGTCTAAATATCACGAGCTTGAACTACAAGTCCAGCAGCGTCAACATCTCCGAAGATATATTTATTTCTGGTTTCTCCATATACAACTCGGAGACTATTTTACATTGGAGCCTAGCAACAACAACAAGCATGAACAATGGAAAAGGAAATTAGACGGAAACGGACATAGCCTTGAAATAACATTTGATCCCGGCATTTGCCTGATAAGACTTGAAAACTTCAGTCACGATGGCCGTCTCCAGGAATGGAATCATGGACCTCCGGAAGGCAAAGCCAACTCCAAACCATTGAACAACGGCCGCTTGGTGTTTCATTTCATATCGCTTTTGTTTCACAAATGTTCGTTAGCGTTGACATAGGTGAATTTTACCGGTTTTCTTTTGAATGAATGGGAGTATGATGAAATCAAACCCTGAGAACACAGAGTTAGGTATTGAAAAGGTCGGCGCATCAAGTTTGTAAACATTACTTTTATTTCCATTAATTTAGTTATGAAGCAAAGATACACTTAAATTAGAAAAATAAATGCATATGTACACAATAAAAAATAGCTCTGTTAATTCAACACAATACAGTGTCCCAGCATGACTACCACTTTTATGTGTTAAATCAACACAACACGCGGTGTTGATTTCGATACTGGGATAAAAAAATACGGTTGCAGCTAGATTTGAACATGGGTTGCTCAGTTAGAACTCGAGCGTCTAACCGACTTTGCTAAATCGTCAGGCGGAAAGATCATTAGATTGAAACAATATAGAGGATTAAAAAAATGTTACTGAACCCTAAACACAAACAAAGTTTCTCTCACGACTTATGCCATGATTTAATCACTTTTCCATTGGTCAGTTAGGGATCACAATCCCCATTTATTGATGTTCCATTTCTATGAAAGCAAGCGCAGCATTTGACATGTTGTTACGATAAGCAGTAATGCTGCTGAAGTGTTTGACTGTCGCCTTCTTGCTTGCTTTCATAGAAATAGAATATTCTCAATGAATGGGAATTCTGGTTCTCAATTGACAAATAGGAAGTGATTAAACCATGGGATAAGTCGTGGAAGTATCTTAGTTTGTTTTGGGGATTCAGCAACATATATTTGATCCCATATACTGTATAAATCTATAGTGTGGTCGTTCAATTCAAATGTTGTTCATTAAATATCGTTTGAATCTAGTACTTCTTCTGTCTGACGATTTAGCCACGTCGGTAAGACGCTCGACTTCTAGCTGAGCAACCCATGTTCAAATCTCACTGTAGCCATAACTTTTTTTTTCTCAGTACCGAAATCAACACCGTGTGTTGTGTTGATTTTCACACATAAGTGGTAGTAACGCTGGGACACCGCATTGTGTTGAATTAACACAGCTATTTTTTGCAGTGTACGAGCTCCTAAACTTAGTTCCTTTGTTTCAATAATCCTCCTCTTCATTGTGAGGCGTTCCGCCTTTTCCACTGTGCACACAAAACAACTTAATAGGTAATGAGTGCATCTGAAGTGAGTCTAGCATCTCTGCACTCTAACACCGCGGGGAGCAGCCACCAAACAGATACTTTCTTTCATACGGGGATGTTTATTGCCTCATTTCTTTTGCTGCTGATGGATTTTTGAGAGGCGACAAGAAAGGAATGTAGCCCAAAAGAAGTTATTTCTTCGGAATAAATGCAAAACTGCTATCAAGATTTGATTGTGTATTACCATAACTGCCGTCTTTGTAAATCGAAATTCCAGGAATTTCTACTATTAAATGTCGCGAAAGAACACCCCCCTTAGGGGATGTTAAGAAATTTTCCTTAGGGGGGCGTTGTCGAAGTGTAGGGAGGGTGGTAGGGGGGTGTAGCGTACTCCCTGCTTGAAGGACAAAGATGATGAGGAAGTTTGTTTATTTACGTCCTCGTGTTAATCTCTTGAGTTCAAGCTTGTCTTAAGGCAATACTATATGTAAAGTCATTCATTACGAAGAATCATTTTATTGAACGGTGAGCAGAAGTGTAGATTTTATATAAGCCTTCGAAATGAGAATCTGGCGAAATATGCAGATTAGGAAATAACAAGGTGTTGTAGCAAGATTAAAGCAACGGATTAGGTTATTTTTTACGTTGGCATTAAACTTTCCGATTTTTCGAACATATGTTTTCTATGGAATTCGTAGCATGAAAAAGAATAGGAAGTATTAACTGTCGAAACAGTTTCTCAACACGAGCTTTGACAGTCTGTATTATGTTAATAACTCGTATACTGCGACGATGTTTAATATTTTCAATGTCTCTCACCTGCTTCAAGTGTAGAAAAACAGAAAGTGTATAAGACGTCATCGCATTCAGAAGACTCCGAGTTCGACTCCGCTACAGGTGCTGGGAATTTCGATATTACGCCCAACAGTACAACTATTCTGGTCACGCTTAGTTTGCCTTGTTTCAACAAACATTGGCTAGAAGCTCGATATCGGCTGACGTCTATAGAGTTTAGTTGTAAAGTGTTTCTACGATTGAACCTCAGGAGGCTCACAGGTGTCGGTTCGAACAATAATCATGTTCGGGTTGTCGGATTGCCAGCAATTCATTTTATCATGCGTTGCACTGTTAACCTTTCTTAACTCATTCACTGACCTCAAACTTGATTTCAAGTACATATGCTATTCAAGATTTATGACCGTATAGGGTAAAGGCACCAAATATGAGACCCCTTTTTATTTTACGGTATTAATGAAAGGGAAATAAATAATGCAATGCACAAATTGCAAATGTAATTATTATACATTTATCTATCCGTTACATAAATGGCACGTGTGTATCTCAAGCATTCACGTATACAGATTTTTAAACGAAATAAAAAATTACACAAAACTGTAATGAAAAATAGTTACTCCTAATATGAGACCCCACACATTTTGTATGCAAATATGACTCGTATTCGTATTACTTTGATTTCTGAAACTGTGAGCAACTGAAACAGGAATCTGTAGCTCTATAATGCTCGTGTGTAGAACTGTACGTCGGTAACAAAGCAAGCAAGCATTAATCCTATCTCGTACCTAGATGTATTCTTTTGTGTGGAAAGATTGTGCTCTTTATTCTTAGGTTATTTACATTTGCAAACTGGCCTAATATCACGCCTTTATCGCTATTTCTTTTTCATGTAATCTTTATTTTCCTGCTACTGCTTCCGTGTTCTTCTTTCCCTGTTTTGTCATTGAAGTCTCCCATTACTATTGCTGTACTTTTCTTTTTAATATTTCGTAGAATTTTGTTTTATAGTTTAATCTTTTTCGTCGGTGGGTGGGGGATATGATTGGGATAGTCCTGAACTTTCCTTCTAGTCTAACTTTTGTTATTCTGTCTGCTACCGTTTTGCAACATAGTAGACTTTATCTCATCCTTTTGGATATTATAATCCCTGTTTCTAGCTGATCAGTTCTCTCGTTTGGCCCGCTAGGCAGCATGGTATGATCTGTCTTGTCTATCCTTCCTTATCCTGTCACCTGATTTCTTGTACTGCTAATACTTCAATTCCATTCTTCTATACCTCATTCATTATTTCCATTAATTTCCCTGGCGTCAGCTTTTTTTTTTTTTAAATATATTTCACGTCGTCATTCCCATGTCTTTAATCTATGTCTTCGTTCTTTTTCTTGCTAGGTCCTACCTTCATTTGGTTCGTCCTTCATCCGAGGCTGATGTAGTGGCTTCGCAACATATGCGTTTTCTGGATGAGGTTGTCAACCTCACGCCAACCCACAAGCTGAAGGACCAGGTTATTTTCAGTCAGAGTTTTCTTCCCTTGGCCTTTGTAGATCCCCCTACCGACTGCAAAGCAGTTCTGTCGGACTGTCTCCTTGAAAATTCACTTACCGCTCCGGTGCAGGCGATAGGAGACAAGTCAAATCAGAACACACGGGCCCTGCCACCAAATGGAAAATACCCATATCATAAACATATCACTTTACCTACCCGGGAGGAAAGGTTCTTTCAAAGCTACAGACGAGGGCATATACTATAACATAATATTCACAAAACCGTGTTCGGAGAAAGGTCAACGCAAGTACAGCTATGGACATAAAGATTGTCTCATGTCTTTAGAGATTATTTTCCAAATTCCCCTCGCAGAGGGAATTTTCCCGCAGTTGAGGGAAGTTCCCTGACGTTGAAAAATATGAACATAATCCGACATTAAAGCCCATTACAGAACAATTGCGATATACGTATATTGTAATTATTTTCACAAATAAATAAGGGATTACAAATCAAAGAGAAAATTTAAAAATAATATCAATAAATTAAACACTGAATGTCGTATTAATCCATAGTCTTACATTGAAATCTTGTAAAACACATATTGTTTTTCCGTTAATAGGATGGATCAGTGGTGCCGATCCGGGTGGTCGTGCGGGCTAGTGCGGTAGTCTAGCGACACCAGGATCGTGGGTTCGAATCCCGCCTTGGGCATGGATGTGATTTTAACTGTGTTGTCCGTAAGTAGGTTAAGAAAGATAAACAAAAAATAAATGGTCCCAATCGTATAAATAAATGCAATGTACTATGAAAGTTAAATAAACGAAATTTAAAAAAAAAAGTGGTTATCGTGCTCGACTCATAATGAATTTTAATTTTGTCATGGGTTCGAATCCTGGTCTTCGATCATATTTTGTAATTGTAGATTAATATAGATAATCTTCACTTTTATCATTTTTTAAGTTTGATATCTAATTCAACTATGATACTTTTATATTTTACTGTTAATTTTACAGTTATTTCAAGAATTCTACTTGAAGTACTTGTAGTTATGACTTCTAACTTCTACTTGAAGTTATTTCAAGAACTACAATTCTTAGTTAGGAAACGTAATCTGAAAACTGATGGGTTTCTCCTTAGAAGAACCTAAGAATGTAATGTGTGTTCAAAATGTTCATGAATAAAACAATTTAGTGATTGCTGATTTTATTTGAACACTAGTTTTAATTGCTCCTGATCTCCTGACAAAATAATTAATGAGATCAGAAGCTTTAAGTTACTTCTTGAATTTAGGTCATATTAGGTTGGTTTACCTAGCAGTTGGGGCTGTTGGGGCGTCCCATTTGGGTTACCAACACTTCTATTAAATACTGCTGGTAGCGATAATACAGAGTAATCCATATAAACCTTGAAATTTCAATTACTTATTTATTACTTCCTTGTGGAAGTGACAGTGAATTTGAGATTGCATTGTACTGTCGAATTGGCTCCAACAGAATCCGTTTAGGGGCCATCGCTGAAATTAAAATACGATTATCGTCCATCCTATTAAAAAAGTTGAACAGTGAAGCCCTACTACATAGGCCTTATTTCTGTGGCCTATGCTTTACTATTTCTACTACTACATACTACTTCCACGGATAACGCTGCTTTCGGTCCCTTAGTAGCAAAGCTATAGCAAAAGGGATCTTCTATTCCCGCTCATGGTGTCAGTCCGTCCACCCGTGGCTAGAAATTAAATCTCAGGAACTACAAGTTGTAGAAGATGCTTGAGATGTCGTTGGAAAAGTCTTAGACCAGCTGAGAGCCCCTGGAACCGTTTGATTGGTTCAGTATTGCCAGCCCATTTTCTATAAAAATCAGTTGTTCAAATTCTTTCCATCAGTTAGACCTACCTGTACCAAACTTGGCATTAACATTATTCGACGCAATGCAAACATACTGAGAGAGTATACGATGCCAAACATTCTCACTTACTAATGTTGTCAGCCTATTTAGTGTGGGAGTGTGGGGTTGCATGTCTGCCCACGGATTAGGTTTCTTACACAGGATTGAAGGTCATTTAACAGGTGAACAGTATATACATATCCTTGATAATGTAATGCTGCCATTTGTCCGTGACCTTCAACCATGTGAAGTAATCACTATGCAACATGACCGGGCATCCATCCACATCAAAACAAGTACTACGCTGGCTTAGGGAACAACATGACGTTCACGTTTTAGATTGGCCTGCTCACGCAGCGATCTGAATGTGATCGAACATGTGTAGTCTGAGGTCAAGCGAGTACTGAGGCAAAATTGGCCTCATCCTCCTCCAATAACTCAAAATGCTCTCTGGGATTTAGTCCTCGAAGTGTTTGAAGAGGTAGCAGAAAGAGAAGGATTTTGTGAAGGTCTTGTCAACAGTATGGAGCAAAGGCTTCGTGCTGTAATTGAAGCACGTGGTAACTGTTCGCGTTACTAAATTTACTTATAATCAGCCCTTTTTAGGGCTAAATAAACTTATCCGTATCCCTGGTGTTTAATCTGATAAATAGATACAAAATAGACGAATAATAAAAGCTTAAAGACAAAACATAATCTGGATGGGATCGATCCAGCGACCTACCGCATTACTGTCGAGCTCGTTACCACTACTCTAATTATCCAATCGCGTATAACGTTTTGTTTTCTGCAGCACTTTCGAAATGAGAGAAATTAAGACATCTGTTAAGCTTTTTGAAATTAACCATGACTTTTTTTTTCATAGATAATGGATAACTAATAACTTTTATGTTTAGAGGTATCTATAGTTAAAATAATTTACTAACCATTTGCTTATTGCAATATACTTAAGTTTGAAATCACAAAATGTCACAAACATGTAGTTTACTTATTTAATAATAGGTGGTAGCAAAATAGAGACATTGGTAATATAGCTGAAATTAGCATGTAGTTTACTAATTTATTGAAAGATGGCACTAGTTAATTTACATGCTCTTTAAGTAGTTCAATGAAATGTGTACGATTGACATTCATTGAAATCAGTATTCGATACGTTTGTAGAAACAAAGTTGCCGAAATTTTGCGATACAACACGTATACAATTTTAATCAATCCTTTTCAGAATTAAATAAATATCCCTGTATTTTCAATTTGATTTTTCTTTTAGGTAGATTTGAAAAAAAAACTTCGATATCTACCTCAGCCTGTAGGCCTACCGCAAGGGATTTTTTAAAAATTTATTTGTCATTTTGACATCTTTGGCTTAGGCCAGGATTAGGGTAGGTAGGAGATAAGGAAGTATTGCGCAGTGCTTTATTTAAAGTGCTATCACGGCATTCGCCATGTGAAACTAAGGAAACTTGTGGAGAACCTCAGTAAGGATGCTCGGGGCGGAGTTCGAACCCACATGCCTACCCATTGCCGATCCGAAATCCACAACATTATTGCCTCAACCACTGGACTGCCTTTTTAATCTCTGATAAAGATATACTAGATCAACAATTCAATAACCTTTTAATAGAAATACAGTGTGATTATAGTATCCATGGTAAGGTTTCTTTAAGAAAAACATGTTCACGCATTATGTAGGAACGGCCATATTTTAGCCACACCTTCTGCTTAAACAATACTAAAATGTTAAACTATATACTGTTTCCTTGAAGCGCGACTGAATAGTTAAATGCATATTCGAGCATAAGGAAGGAACATATATTCATGTAGAAAAGTATCTTCAAGGCTTTAACTATATTTTAATGTTAAAATTTTTATCTTTTTGTTGGTAAAGAGACTCAATCATTGCACAGACATATTCCAGCATTACGTAGGAACGATAAATTCGATTTTCACGTACTGCTTTAGGCTGGACTGGAAGGCTGAAATTTGGCATGACTATTCTTGGATAGACTGGATTTTTTTAAAATTAATTAATTAGTTGCGTACGTCAACCTCAAACATCAGGTATCAAAAGTACACTCTTCCTTGAGCTAAAAAAGAAGCTGAAATTCGCCATGAAGGTTGATTTTAAAAGCCACAGAACACAACATTCAACAAGATTTCTTTTCTTTCTAATGAAAGAAGATTTTGAAAAGAGAAAAAATATTTTAAAATGTTTAACTAGAAAAACTTATCCATTTAAACCAACATGATAAATTGACTTATTGCATTATTTCTGTCACGAACATCTAATTGACGCCATCATTAAGAGATGGAGTTAGTGTTGCCTACATTGTGCTATTTTGTACACGGTGTAAGATAAGTAGGTGAGGAAGCAACAGCATTCAGCAATAGAAATATTATGTTCCCTTATTGCACGTAGTTCCAACTGCGATCGTTAGATGGCAGGCCCAACTGCGGGCCTGCTAGAGTAACCTAGTATATACTGGGTATTCTATAGATGGTCTACCATAAACATGGGTGTGGAAAGCATGGAAAGAAAATCGAGTTGCAAGTTCTGGGTCTATCTTAATTTAGTCTTTGTACTTACGTCATTTAGATCACAATATTGAGTCTTTCGAACTTTGAATATTCGAACGGGAAAACAAATTAATTTTAAATCAGCTAAATAAATTGATAAATTCTGTCGATAAATTTTCCTATATATATATATATAGGGGTGGATTTCGGCCCTGGCCCGGCCTCGCCGGGCCAGGCTAAATGTTTTCACAGGTCTGGCCGGCCAGGCTAAATCCTGTTGTAGTCCGTAATACTTCCATTTTTGTTCCATGGTTAACAAAAAGTATTTTACGAAATCGATCGGAATAAAAGTTAAATTTTGTTTCAATTGAATGTTGAACGTATCAATACGTAGTTCCTGACTGCATAAGCTCTCACAAGCATTGTCATGTCATACATATATCTTTATGCATGACCAGTTTGTTCTTTCTTTCTTTCTTTCTTTTCAGAAAAATCTCTTCGGGGAATAATCGCAAAGCTCCAAAGGTACTTTTAAAGTCTCCAGGGTATTTGAAACTAGGTTCCATATGCTATTATTAATCTTTCTATTAATTATTGGAACATTTCTGGAGTATATTTGTGAGCTCTGGGAACAATACTCCTGGTACATTCCGAAAGAAACGCTCATTCTTTTCCAGATCCCTGCAATCGGGCCCGAATTTGGTACGTTCCGGCTCAGGCCCACATGCAAAATGGACCGGCCCGAAAAGTGAGTAATTGTGTTCGAGCCCACTTTTCTGGCTGGGCCGGGCTGGCTCCCGTTTTCCGAAATAGTATCGGGCCAGGCGAGTCGAGCCGAGATGAGGAATTTTCCTAATTCATACAACAGAAAACATGGCACAATAAAGTTTGCTAAATTCATTGCTAGACGTTAAATTTGTTCTGTTTACCGTGCAAATCGTACAGCAGTTTAAGAAAAAGAGACAATATCCATTATCAGACATAATCAGAAGTGTTAACAGGTTTGTCTATTTACAAACGAATTTAGAAAACTATAGTGAACTTTATTTTGCATGCACCATTCTGGTAACTTTGACTTCGGCCCGTCACGATTACCTGAATGCCATAATTGTTAAAATCCGAACATCCCTGCCGTAGGTGGGATTTGATCGTGCGACCTTGAAGATGTTAGCCTAACGCCTCAGACCACACAACTAGCTCGTCGGCAGAAACGAATTTAGAATTTAATTTATTTTTAAAGCCTTTAGGCAACTTTGGCTCAGGTCGGATGAATGATGATGAGATGAATTGGTGGAACGAAGAAAGTAGGAGGAAGAAACCCGAGAAAATCCACTCACACGGTGTTTGTCCACCACAAAACCCACATGGCACGAGCAGGGATCGATCCGACGACCCCTAGCGCCAGAGGTTAGTGATCTACCAATTTAGGCACCGCGACCCAAATTAATTTAGAGAACCAACATATGCGAGTCAGTTATGTTTCAGGCTACAAACTTCCTTGTTATACAACAATTTTTGTAGTTCCTACTATTTATTTCAGCTTTATATATATTAACTGCATTTCCAGAAGGGGTCGGTTTTGGCAACCACTTTGCCCGCCCACGTTTGGGTGGGAAATTAGCTTCTGCGAAATTGGTGAAACTACGACCAACATTGTTAGGTGTACAGAATTACAGATATATCACTAGTTCTTTT